>JAMFTS010000908.1:0-20000 GCA_028095005.1 Rhynchospora pubera | reverse complement strand
GCCTACTAAAAGGGTGGAGGAACTCAAGGCTCTTATTCTGGAGTTGGGCCTTCTTTTCCTATTGAAAATAGGATTGACTGAGCCATAGTACATGCCCCCTGAAATCCGTATTTGAGTCGGCTCAATCCTTTTTTTAGGAAAAGATTGGGCCGAGTTGAATTGCAATCAATTCTTAGTAAAACTTACTGAAATATGGTAGAACGTACTGAATTGAATTTTGTGTGTTTTTTTATCTCTCTATTACGTTTGATCTGGTATATCTACCGGCGCGAATTCAAATTTGATTGCTTTCCATACTTCACAAGCTGCGGCTAGTTCAGGACTCCATTTAGCTGCTGCTCGAATAATCTCGTTACCTTCACGAGCAAGATCGCGTCCTTCATTACGAGCTTGTACGCACGCTTCTAAAGCCACCCTGTTAGCTACTGCGCCAGGTGCATTTCCCCAAGGGTGCCCTAAGGTTCCTCCACCAAATTGAAGTACAGAATCATCTCCAAAGATTTCGGTCAAAGCAGGCATATGCCAAACATGGATACCCCCTGAAGCTACAGGTATAACACCTGGCATAGAGACCCAATCTTGGGTGAAAAAGATACCGCGAGAACGATCTTTTTCAATATAATCATCACGTAATAAATCAACAAAACCTAAAGTCAGCTCACGCTCCCCTTCCAGCTTACCTACTACTGTACCAGCGTGAACATGATCTCCACCAGACATACGTAATGCTTTAGCTAGTACACGGAAATGCATACCGTGATTTTTCTGTCTATCAATAACTGCATGCATTGCGCGGTGGATGTGAAGAAGTAGACCATTATCACGACAATAGAAAGCCAAACTGGTATTTGCAGTGAATCCTCCGGTTAAGTAATCATGCATGATAATAGGAACTCCCAATTCTCTAGCAAATACTGCTCTTTTGATCATTTCTTCAGATGTAGCTGCAGTAGCATTCAAGTAATGGCCTTTGATTTCACCTGTTTCGGCCTGTGATTTATAAATTGCTTCGGCACAGAACAAGAAACGATCTCTCCAACGCATAAATGGTTGTGAGTTTACATTTTCATCATCTTTGGTAAAATCAAGTCCACCACGTAAACATTCATAACATGCTCTACCGTAGTTTTTTGCGGATAATCCCAATTTTGGTTTAATAGTACATCCCAATAGAGGACGACCATACTTGTTCAACTTATCTCTTTCAGATTGGATACCATGAGGTGGACCTTGGAAAGTTTTTGAATAAGCAGGGGGAATTCGCAAGTCTTCCAAGCGTAGAGCTCGTAGGGCTTTGAAACCAAATACATTACCTACAATAGAAGTAAACATGTTAGTAACAGAACCTTCTTCAAAAAGGTCTAAAGGATAAGCTACATAGGCAATATATTGATCTTCTTCTCCAGCAACAGGCTCGATATGATAGCATCGTCCTTTGTAACGATCAAGACTGGTAAGTCCATCAGTCCAAACAGTTGTCCATGTACCAGTAGAAGATTCCGCAGCAACTGCAGCTCCTGCTTCTTCAGGAGGGACTCCAGGTTGAGGAGTTACTCGGAACGCTGCCAAGATATCAGTATCTTTGGTTTCGTACTCCGGAGTGTAATAAGTAAGTTTGTAATCTTTAACCCCTGCTTTAAACCCAACACTTGCTTTAGTCTCTGTTTGTGGTGACATAAGCTCCCTTCTAAAACTTCTGAATTAAGAATTCTCAAAAGAACAAGATCTACTCGAGATGGACTTTAAATGGAGTAAAAATCTTTCAAAAAAAAATCAATTAAGATTTAACATTATTTATGTTAACTTTAAAAAACATGTTATGGTAACATGGTTAATTATTCTTTTTTTTTATTGGGGGTATCCTTTAGTGTATTTGATTTGATGCACCAAATACACCCTTATTATATGCTCTTTGATGTATATAGTGCAAGCAAATCCAATCCTACTTCTTGTTTTACAAATTGATCAGTTTATAATAGAAATCGAATTTTTTCTATTTAGAAAAATCTATTTCTTATTTTCGTATTTGAAAAAAACTATTTGAATACGGATTTCCTCATTGACAGTCACATAGTATTATATAAATAATACTATATTTATTATATTTCAACTAAAACTATTAGAGTCAATTATGTTAAGTTAATTAGATTCGAAAAGATTGATCTGACTGAATCGAAGAATTCAGATAAAGATACAATCTGAATTTGATTCAATCCATTTTTGATTTTTTTTGAAAAAAAAAAGTGAATGTAGGGCTTTATCAGTGTTGAAAGAAGTTTCAACAAGAAAGAGAAATATATATATAGGTAGAATGGTTCTATTCTTATATTTTCGAAAATATAATAATATATAGAATCGTTTCTGACTCAAAAAAAGAATGTTTATTTTCTCGAACAGAGATGCATTTTTGAATTCAAAGAAGACAGTGAAAAACAAATAGCAGTATGAATCGTATTGAATTTTTTCATTCAATATTCAATAAATCCATATTATGGAAATTGAAAAGAATTCAAGGATTCAAAAAAAATAATAATAAATGGAAGAGAGACGAGAAATCAAAGAAAAATAGATAAAACTGCAATATTGAATCTTAGTACAAAAAAAGAAGAAAGAAGGGGGGATATGGCGAAATTGGTAGACGCTACGGACTTGATTAAGTTGAGCCTTGGTATGGAAACCCGCTAAGTGTTAACTTCCAAATTCAGAGAAACCCTGGAATCAAAAATGGGCAATTCTGAGCCAAATCTTGTTTTTTTTTCAAAAACAAAACGAATATATATTGATTACAAAAAATTCAATATATGTAAGGTTCCAATTCTTTGGAAAATCAAAAAGAAAAAGGATAGGTGCAGAGACTCGACGGAAGCTATTCTAACGAATAAAGTTTATTATGTTGCATTGGTAGAATGTCTCTATCGAAATTAAAAGAAAGGATAGCGATGTATACCAAAGAAATACATACATATATTAATGATTCATCATTTGATTGATAATAATCACGATCAAATCATATTATTCATGTTAATAAAGAAATTTTGAATGATTATGAAATTTTGATGAATTGAAAAATTCTGAATCAATTATGGAGAATTGATTCGAATAAGAAGTTCAATGAGAAAAGAACTTCTTTTTTAGTAATCAAATTATTCATTATAGAGTTTTTTCGATTTTTTCAAATGAAAAAATGATGATAAATCAAACGAGAATAAAGAGAGAGTCCATTCTACATGTCAATATCGACAACAATGAAATTTATAGTAAGAGGAAAATCCGTCGATTTTTTGAATCATGAGGGTTCAAGTCCCTCTATCCCCAATAAAAAGCCCATTCGGTTTCCTAAATATTTTTTCTATTTTTTTTCTAAAAAATAGAAAAAAGAAGAAATATACTTTCCCACCCTTTCTGAATTTATTCAACTTTTTCATTTCGAAAGTAGATCTGAAAAAAAAATATTATTATTATTATTATTTTAATAATAAAATAAAAGTAAGGAATCTCTATAACGAAATGATTACCAATCATATCATTATCTTACCATTGACTATTCAATTTTTTGAAATAAATTGTTATTTTAGTTCAATTTAGCTAATTGATGTAGCTACAAGAGCATAGATACGAGTATTCTACTCGGGTGATCCAAAACAAATGGTCAGGATAGCTCAGTTGGTAGAGCAGAGGACTGAAAATCCTCGTGTCACCAGTTCAAATCTGGTTCTTGGCAAAACGAAAAAATATTGGGATCAAAAAAATTTCTCTATATAGATTGGTATATAAATTGAAAAATAGAATAAAATGTGTATTCATGGATTTCTGTAAAGAAATCCAAACATCTTTTTTGCAAGATAGAAATCAAAAAAATTTCTATGCTTATGGAAAAGCATAGAATGAATCAGGCTATGCTCTTTTTTGATTATCGAAATTCAAAAAAAGACTTTTAAAATAAAGAGTTAGAGGATAAGAATAGATAGACAGAATGCATTTGAAACAGAATCCAAATTGGATTCCTTTTTATTTCTGAATTTCGTATTGATTTTTTTCTATTTATTCTATTTCTTTTTTGCTTACCTTACTTTCTGGGGTGCAATTCGAAAATCTTAAGCTGATAGAAAATACATGAATATTCTACTTCTCCTCCAAATAAAAGAATCGAAAAACTTTGAATCCATGATCCGAATATACTGCAGTTATTCTGTTTGCTTCATCTAAACAACGTCAAAATATTCATTGACTCAAATAATGAAATTGGAAGTCGTGTTATATAAGTGACATTTGTTTCTTATCATTCAGCGGGCATCTTGTATTTCATAGAAATTTGGAGTAATATAGTCCTTACGCAAGGGCCAGCCTATCCAACTTTCAGGCATTAAGATACGTTTAAGGCGTGGATGATTCTCATAAGAGATTCCCAACATATCATAAGATTCGCGTTCTTGAAAATCAGCACTTCTCCAAATCCAGAAAACAGACGGAATTCTAGGATTTTTCCTAGGTACAAATACTTTGATACATACCTCTTCTGGATTATATGTACCGTATTGTATTTTTGTAAGATGATATACGCTACCTAAAAATCCGCCTGGTGCTACATCATAAACACACTGAGAACGTAAATAATTGTAACCATATACATATAAAATGACAGCAATAGAGTCCCAATCCTCGACTTTGATTTGTAAGGTTTCTATTCCTCGAGAATCAAAGCCTAAAGATCTATGAACCAGCTCATACTTGACCAGCCAATCAGATAAATAATTTTGCAAATGATCATTCTCCATTCTATTGATCTCTCTCCCATTTTTATAAGTATTTCACCATAAAATTGTGAGGAAAGGTTTACTTGCTCTTTCTTATTCTGCAAAAAAACCCTATTTAATTAAGTAATTCGTAGGAAGATACTGAATCTTTAGATCTCAAAAACGTTTTAGAGGATATCTTTGAAGTATCTTGTGATTGATAAATCAATCTTTGATCATAATTTCCAGTATGAGTACTGCGTTGAACATGAAATTTATGATCCGTAGTAAAACATCGATTTTCTTCTTGAGATCTAGTTCTGTCTTCCATAATTTCTCGGGATATCTTTTTACGAAGTTTTGTTATAGCATCTATAACTGCCTCTGGTTTAGGCGGACATCCCGGTAAATAAACATCTACAGGAATTAGCTTGTCGACTCCCCGAACCGTACTATAAGAATCAGTACTGAACATTCCCCCAGTAATAGTACAAGCTCCCATAGCAATGACATATTTTGGTTCAGGCATTTGTTCATGTAATCGTACTAAAGAAGGAGCCATTTTCATTGTTACAGTGCCGGCTGTTAGAATTAGGTCCGCTTGCCTAGGACTTGATCTTGGTACCAATCCATAACGATCAAAATCAAATCGTGAACCTATTAATGAAGCAAATTCAATGAAACAACAACTAGTACCATATAAAAGAGGCCATAAACTGCAGAGTCTTGACCAATTTGAAAGATCATTTGATGTAGTTGAAATAACAGAATGGGTGGTTGTTTGGTCAAGTAGCGGAAACTCAATCAAATTCATAACTGTCTTAATGGAATTCTCTCTTTGCTTTTTTTTTCTTTTTTCTGAATATTTAGTTAAGACCATTCTAATGCTCCTTTTCGCCATGCATAAACTGAACCACCAATTAGGATAAGCACGAAAATAAAAGCTTCGATAAATACAGATACACCTAATACATCGAAGCTCATTGCCCATGGATAAAGAAAGACTGTTTCAACATCAAAAACAACAAAAACAAGAGCAAACATGTAATAACGAATTCGGAATTGTAACCAAGCATCCCCCATAGGTTCTATACCTGATTCATAACTTGAAAGCTTCTCTGGTCCTTCACGAACCGGGGCTAAAACTCCTGAAATCCAAAATGCTAAAATCGGAACAAGGCTTGATATTATCAGAAATGCCCAGAAAATATCATATTCATGAAGCAGAAACATAAAAGGGCTCCTTCGTATAAAATGGAGATATGCTTAATTATTTGATTCGAACTGCGGTTGTTAATTCAACCAGAACTTCTTTTCTGAAGTGAGACAAGAATCGATTTTGATCAAACAAAACAAATCGAATTGACTTTGTGACATGTCTTGTTTAAAGATTCTATTTCATTCAAGGAATACTTGTTTCTTTTTAGCTTCCATTCTAATTCGATATAGTGGAAACATAAAACCTTCTTAAACAGAAGAAGGTTTCTCCCATTATTTGGTTTCACCTTCTCTTTTTTTTCGAAAAAAAAGTTCTATCTCTTATGGAATAAGAGATAAGAAATAAAAAAGAATACGATGAAATACATCCACGTTAATATAATTAACGTATTTCATATTCCTATAAATCCATGAAATAATAAAATTATTTCTTAATCTTTTTCTTGCATAGAAAAAGAAATATCTATGGATTTTTAGCATATTCTATTTGAAGTATTTTTGAATAGAAATATCCTTTCTTCTATTCTATTCATAGAATAGATGAATATATGGAAAAAAGAATATATATTGATATATTCACCATATATCAATTATTATACTATGATAATTGTATATATATACAATTATCATTTCGAATACGGATTCAAAGATGAGATTTTCTCTTTCTTGTACTAGATTTTACACTAAATTAATTAGTTGCATTAAAATGATTCAATGTTTTGATTTTCCTGTGTCCTATATGTTTCCATCATAGGACATCTTGTAACTTTCATTTTGATAAATGAAATGATGGACTAACCAACGCAACCTATAAAAAACAAGTACTTAAGTGAATGAAAAAATAAAAGCTAAAAAAAGTCTTCAAAAATGAAATGGATTAGGGCTATACGGACTCGAACCGTAGACCTTCTCGGTAAAACAGATTAAACTGAATTTATTATCGAAATGATTCAAACTGTTTCAAAGACCCAACACGCATTTTGTTGCATTGGGCTCTTTCATTAACTGAAAGAAAATCAGTTAATCCACCATATTTTTTCTTTCCAGGAAAAATGAAAATAAAGAAATGGTTCCATGTGCTCTGATTCATTATTAGTATCCTGCATCTAGGAGCAATACCAAAGTGTTTCAAAGAAGGGTTACCTTGACTTAGGTCTGCCTTCGGCCTAGGTTCATCTAGATGATGAGAGAATCTCTATCGTTCCACTGTAAGAGTGAAATATGAGACTTTATACACCTTAAAGTCTCATAGGACGAAAAGAGGTTTCTTGAGGCCCTTATACATACTCATTATGCCTAGCATTGAATCGATTGCTATTCACCTTATCAACTAGCAAATCAAGGACGGGTTTTATTGGATTTTGTATCGAGAATCACATCAAAATCGTGCTGAACCGATTATTTGTCAGGCTATTGTTCCCCCCTTTTTCCAATCTATGGATCTATGGAGTAAGACATTGATTTTTGAATCAGACTGATTCATGTTTATTGCATAAACAGCTTCTTTGAAAAACATTGGCGCACGTGTAAACGAGGTGCTCTACCAACTGAGCTATAGCCCTTGTCCGAAACATCTTAACATAAAAAAGATCTCTTGTCAAGATAGATATTTCCTAATCCATAAGAAAGGTCTTTGACTTATTTCTTATGAATAGATTGGTCTTGAAATAGATTGGTATTGCTTAGAAAGCTATTCTATATATAATTTGAGAAGGGGTCAATTTTATTTTTTGGTTTTCAATTACCTACTTAACTCAGTGGTTAGAGTATCGCTTTCATACGGCGGGAGTCATTGGTTCAAATCCAATAGTAGGTAGAACTTATTAGATACCGTTGCATTGACCCTGGTATCTAATAAGTTTTTCTGCTTAACCTTCTTTTTTCCTTGTTTGTATATCATTCAAACTGATTGTCTTCAATTAGAAGAACACAGTATCAAAAAAACTTTGATAAAACTGATTTGGATTTTTTGTAGTGATTACAAAATCCAATGTTTAAGAGATAACATTAACAGCCTCTACTCGTGTCCTAGCTCGTCTAAGAGCTAGATTTGCTTCAATCACTTGTCTCTTACCCTTAGCCTTCCTTAAGGTAGCTTCAGCTATTTCAAGAGCTTCTTGAGCTTCTTGCGGATTAATGTCAGTACTTATTTCACCATCATTTCCTAAAATGATGATTTCATCATTGCCAATTCTAGCAAAACCGCCCATTAGAGCCACCCCTAGCCATTGGTCGTTCAGTCGTATTCTCAAAAGACCTATATCAACAGCTGTGGCAATAGGAGCGTGATTTGGTAATACACCAATTTGACCACTATTTGTGGATAAAATGATTTCTTTTACTTCTGAATCCAAAATAATTCGATTAGGAGTCAGTACACAAAGTTTTAAGGTCATTTCTTTGAATTGCTCTCTACTTCACTTCTAAATTTATAGCTTTCGCGGTAGCTTCATCAATGTTACCCACCAAATAAAAAGCTTGCTCGGGCAAAGCGTCTAATTCTCCAGATAGAATTAGTTGAAACCCTCTAATAGTTTCTGCAAGACCAACATATTTTCCTGGAGAACCAGTAAAGACTTCTGCCACAAAGAAGGGTTGTGATAAGAAACGCTCAATTTTTCGTGCTCTTGCTACAGTTAAACGATCCTCCTCGGATAACTCATCCAATCCAAGAATCGCTATAATGTCCTGAAGTTCTTTGTAACGTTGTGAAGTTTGCTTAACTCTTTGCGCAGTTTCATAATGTTCATTGCCAACAATTTTTGGTTGTAACATAGTTGATGTTGAATCTAAGGGACTCACTGCTGGATAAATACCTTTGGCAGCTAATGGTCTTGATAGTACAGTAGTAGCATCTAAATGTGCAAATGTTGTAGCAGGAGCAGGGTCTGTCAAATCATCCGCAGGTACATAAACTGCTTGGATTGAAGTTATAGCTCCTTTTTTCGTAGAAGTAATTCTTTCTTGCAAAGTACCCATTTCTGTACTAAGAGTCGGTTGATAACCAACCGCGGAAGGCATTCTACCTAACAAAGCAGATACCTCTGATCCTGCTTGGACGAAACGAAAGATATTGTCGATGAATAAAAGCACATCTTGTTTATTAACATCTCGGAAATATTCCGCCATAGTTAGGGCAGTTAAACCAACTCTCATACGAGCTCCCGGGGGTTCATTCATTTGACCATAGACTAGAGCCACTTTTGATTCGGAAAGATTTTTCTCATTAATCACCCCGGATTCTTTCATTTCAATATAGAGATCATTTCCTTCACGAGTACGTTCCCCTACTCCACCAAATACGGATACGCCTCCATGAGCTTTAGCAATGTTGTTGATCAATTCCATGATCAGTACTGTTTTACCTACTCCAGCTCCGCCGAATAATCCGATTTTTCCTCCACGGCGATAAGGAGCTAAAAGATCTACTACTTTAATACCTGTTTCAAAGATTGATAATCTTGTATCTAATTGTACAAAAGCAGGTGCAGATCTATGAATAGGAGATCTTGTATTAATATCTAAAGGGCCTAAATTATCAATAGGCTCACCAAGAACGTTGAAAATTCGTCCGAGGGTCGATCCACCAACTGGAACACTTAAAGCAGCCCCTGTATCAATCACTTCCATTCCTCTGGTTAAACCATCTGTAGCACTCATAGCTACAGCTCGAACTCGATTATTTCCTAATAACTGTTGTACCTCACAAGTTACATTAATCCCCTGACCAATTGTACCTCGACCCTTAACTACCAAAGCGTTATAAATATAAGGCATTTTTCCCGGGGGAAAAACAATATCGAGTACTGGGCCAATAATTTGAGCAATATGCCCTATATTTTGTGTGGAAATCGGAGGATTAGAAGTAGTAGGATTCATCATCATAAAAAAATTTCATTTTTTTTATTTATTTTCGCTAAATAAAATCAATATTTGCTAGCAAGCTGATCAATTAATTTAATAATTAATTGATTTTGAAATCATATTTGATTTCGTTAATACCACTAAAGCAATTATGATATTGCTTTAATCCAAGCAAAGTGTTTGCCTCTATTATGACATAGAGGCAAGGAGCAAAATGGACTTTTTAACTATTGGACTTTTTAACTATTGGACTTTTTAACTATTAAAAAAAAAAAATTTTAGGTTGATTCAAAAGTATCGGAATCAGTAGATTCCTTAGATTCTGTTGAATTTTCTGAATCTTCGGATTCTTTTGAATTTTCTGAATCTTCGGATTCTTTGTATTTTTCTGAATCTTCGGATTCTTTGTATTTTTCTGAATCTTCGGATTCTTTTGAATTTTCTGAATCTTCGGATTCTTTTGAATTTTCTGAATCTTCGGATTCTTTGTATTTTTCTGAATCTTCGGATTCTTTGTATTTTTCTGAATCTTCGGATTCTGTTGAATTTTCTGAATCTTCGGATTCTTTTGAATTTTCTGAATCTTCGGATTCTTTTGAATTTTCTGAATCTTCGGATTCTTTGTATTTTTCTGAATCTTCGGATTCTGTTGAATTTTCTGAATCTTCGGATTCTTTTGAATCAGTAGATTGGTTAGAAGTCTTCGATTTAACCAAATCGAGAAGTTCCAACCAATCATCATTTCGAGTCAAATAAAAAATGACAGCCAAGCCGCGATTGGACTCTCTATAAGCCACAGAGAGTGATTCGTTTCTCAAAGATTTCTCTAGATCAAAAAATCTTTTATATATAGAGCTTCTTATTGTGCTGTGGATTTCTTTATTTAAAAAAACGATTCGGTCGGAATATTGTTCTAAATTTTGTAACAGTCGAAGAAGGGTTCTTTGTAGATCTTCGAAATCATGTTGGAATTCAATCTCATAAGGATGAGGTTGAAAGTCCTTAAACTCGACTTCGATTTCTCGATTAAGTTTTTCAAAACAAACGAAAAGCTTCTCATAAAGAGAATCTGTCTCTTCAAAGGAGATCAAGAAATTTTTATGAATTTTCTTGATCCTGTCTAAACTCAGGATCTCACGTACTTTTTCGATCCATCTGGATCCATCTATGACTCCTTGTTTATAGAAATCATAATAAACAAGGACATCATATATGATGTGATGGATTTCGGCGGCCATGTGAATCATGGGCCTAAGGTTTTTACTGAATCTCAGTGAAAGAGATACATGCATAATGCCTCCTTTTTTCTTTTATTTTTTATGAGAATTTCATTTTATACAATAAATCGAAATGAAAACTACACTAAAGGATAAACAAAACAAGATCAACTAAAGGAAAATACTCAAAAAAAAAACATTGAGTATATTAGCCCACTTAGCTCAGTGGTTAGAGCATCGCATTTGTAATACGATAGTTATCGGTTCAATTCCTATAGCGGGCTTTTTTTCTATCAATTTTTACCATGGAAAAGGGAATATCCTACTGCTAAATTCTGCTTAGTTTCTTTTCCTTTAGGTAAAAAAAGGAGATGTTTTGAATCCTTGAATCATAGTCAACTCCCAATTCAAGATCAGATTATGACGTGTACCAAGGGCTATAACTTTGGTACGATTCTCGAAATTCGTACGGTTCTCGAAAAAATCAATCAAAAATTAAGGATACTCCCTCCCTTTACTATTTCCTATCGAAATAGTCGTCGGTTACATTAATTTATTCTAATGATGTTTTCTATCAATGTCAAGTGATCCGAAAATTCTAGATGTCGACTCAAAATAATGGAGTCTTCTAAATATAGAATTCTTTTTGATAGGATAAAAAAGAATTTCTTGGTATCCTAAATATAGGATACTTAAGTTGGTGAGTTGAAAAAGAAACAATCTAAATTTTTGATTTTTTTTTACGTTGAAATTATATCGGAGGAAAAGAAAATATGGATGTGATATCATCTTCCATTAAAACATATAATATTTGGTTCGAGATATCTGGTGTAGAAGTAGGCCAACATCTCTATTGGCAAATAGGAGGTTTACAAATTCATGCCCAAGTACTTATCACTTCTTGGGTTGTAATTGCTATCTTGTTAGTGTCAGTCATCATAGCTGTTCGAAATCCACAAACTATTCCGACTGATGGTCAGAATCTCTTTGAATATATTCTTGAATTTATTCGAGACTTGAGCAAAACTCAGATTGGAGATGAATATGGTCCTTGGATTCCATTTATAGGGACTATGTTCCTATTTATTTTTGTTTCGAATTGGTCGGGTGCTCTTTTACCTTGGAAAATCATAGAATTACCTCACGGGGAGCTAGCTGCCCCCACGAATGATATAAATACTACGGTTGCTTTAGCTTTACTCACGTCAGTGGCATATTTTTATGCTGGTCTTAGCAAAAAAGGATTGAGTTATTTCGAGAAATATATTAAACCAACTCCAATCCTTTTACCAATTAATATTCTAGAAGATTTCACAAAACCTTTATCTCTAAGTTTTCGACTTTTTGGAAATATATTAGCTGATGAATTGGTAGTTGTTGTTCTTGTTTCTTTAGTCCCTTTAGTAATTCCTATACCTGTCATGTTGCTTGGATTATTTACAAGCGGTATTCAAGCTCTTATTTTTGCAACCCTAGCAGCAGCTTATATAGGGGAATCCATGGAAGGTCATCATTGACTAGTTTTCGTCGAACGAAATAGTCTTTTTTTTTTTAGCTTATCTCAATACCTCTATTATTCAATAAAATCTGCTTGCTTGGTTTTAGAATTGAATTTTGAAATATACTAAACTAAGAATATACTATAATAGAAAAAATCAAACTTGATTTCTATAATATAGATAGAAAGCAACTCTATCATGAATAGAAAAGAAAGAGGAGATATCGAAAAAATTCGATACAATACAATAAAGTAATATTTTGGATTTGAAGTTCATTGTATCATTAACCATCTCTTTTTTTAGTGTGAGGAAATTACTATGAATCCAATTATTTCTGCCGCTTCCGTTATTGCTGCTGGATTGGCTGTGGGGCTTGCTTCTATCGGGCCTGGGATTGGTCAAGGCACTGCTGCAGGTCAAGCTTTAGAAGGTATTGCGAGACAACCAGAAGCAGAGGGTAAAATACGAGGCACTTTATTGCTTAGTCTAGCTTTTATGGAAGCTTTAACAATTTATGGACTGGTCGTGGCATTAGCGATTTTATTTGCGAATCCTTTTGTTTAATTCTGGCAATAAGAATTAAAAAGTCATTTAGCTTAGATTATCCATTTTTTTGTATTTTTCGAACTTGCAATTTTGTTTTATTTCTTCAAATTCTATTAAAAATTTCTTTTCACTTTTGAAGTGAAGGATTAAGTTATTTGTATTTGTTGAACCTTTATACTATAAAGGACTGATTTGAGGATGAGAGATTCCCAGATCGGCTCGCCCGTCCTTAGCTTAGTATAATGGAAACTTTTTTCTTATTTCTTTTCAGAATTTAGGAAAGATTTTAAGGGATAAGACAGACTTCATAATTCAAATGAGTTAATCTTAAATGAGATTAATAAATTGCTTTTTTTTGAAAAAAAAAAGAAATCGATCAAAAAAGGGTGAGTGAAGTGATAGAAAAAGAACTTTGTTTTTTGTTAGCCCTATCTATAAGAGGAGAACATATGAAAAATGTAACCGATTCTTTCATTTTCTTGGACCGCTGGTCATTCGCCGGGAGTTTCGGGTTTAATACCGATATTTTAGCAACAAATCTAATAAATCTAATTGTAGTGATTGGTATATTAGTTTTTTTTGGAAAGGGAGTGTGTGCGAGTTGTTTATTTCAAAAAAAAGTTGGATTCATCCGGCTCCACTTCCTTTTTTTTAAGGAAAAGGGTGTACGATCTCGACGAATTACTTCTGAATAAATTCAGAAATCATATAGAAGAACTATAGCATTTCGTGATTTATTGGTAAATTCACTTTGATTCTCTATCAAAACCAATCAAATTTGAGATCTTTAACATGGTTAAAGCTAAACTGCTTGAAGTCCGGGCAAAATGGTACTCTTTCTACGACTACGTTGGCCACGCCTCCGTGAGTATCCAAATAGTTGAAAAATGCATAATTGATATTTATTTGATATAAGACACTCATATCGATAAAAACATTTGAACCGTTTACTGGAAAGAAAATAAGTCAACACCTTCTTTTTTATCCAATGCCGAATTGACGACCTACTTTATAAAAAAAAAGAGAAATTTTTTGGATTGGAAAAAAAAGATAAAATCGAATTTTCAATTTACTTTTTTCTATTTATTTCATTTTAATGAAAGGTTTTTGAATTCAAAAAAACAAAGAAAAAGGGAGCAAGTATCAATAAAGAAAGAAACAACTTTGCTGACAGTTATCTATTTTTGTATGGTCAGAAGAGTCCTCTTAACTAATTAATTAAACTAATTAATTATATATTCTGATCTTTTATCAGTTTGAATATGTTTGAATATAAACAAAAAAGAGAGGGTAGGCTCATTAGATTCAAAAAAGAATATGGAAATATTCTTCATCAATAATTAAGAATTGAGCGTGAGAGCCAAATGAATCGAAAGATTCATGTTTGGTTTGGGAAGAGATCATGATAATTTTGAATTATCATGGTAAGATAATCTACTTTCATTAAATGATTTATTAGATAATCGAAAACAGAGAATCTTGAGCACTCTTCGTAATTCAGAAGAATTACGTAAAACAGCTATTGAGCAGCTTGAAAAGGCTCGAATTCGTTTACAGAAAGTGGAACAGGAAGCAAATGAGTATCGAATGAATGAATACTCTGATCTGGAACGAGACAAACAAAATTTGATTCAAATTGGTTATGATCGTTTGGAACAATTCGAAAATAATAAAAAAGAAACCCTTGCTTTTGAACAAGAAAGAGCGAGAAATCAAATCCAACAACGAGTTCTGCAACAAGCCTTACAAAGAGCTCTAGGAACTTTAAAAAGTTCCTTAAATAGTGAGTTACACTCTCGTATGATTCGTGCTAATATTGCCATTCTCAGTGCTATAGAATGGCAGAAATAAAATAACTGATTAGCCCTTAAACTTTTACTTTAGGTTCAAACTTAGGCACTACTTTTTGTCTCTTTGTTTTCGAAAAAGAATAAAGAAAGACTAATGGGAACTCTTCGAGCCGACGAAATTAGTAATATTATCCGTGAACGTATTGAACAATATAATAGAGAAGTCAAGATTGTGAATACCGGTACTGTACTTCAAGTAGGTGATGGTATTGCTCGTATTTATGGTCTTGATGAAGTCATGGCAGGTGAATTAGTAGAATTTGAAGAGGGTACAGTAGGTATTGCTCTGAATTTGGAATCCAAAAATGTTGGCGTCGTATTAATGGGTGATGGTTTGAAGATAAAAGAGAGAAGCTCTGTAAAAGCAACAGGAAGAATTGCTCAGATACCTGTTAGTGAAGCTTATTTAGGTCGTGTTATAAATGCTTTGGCTCTTCCTATTGATGGAAGAGGCCCAATTCCAGCTTCTGAATCCCGGTTAATTGAATCCCCTGCGCCTGGTATTATTTCGAGACGTTCTGTATATGAGCCCCTTCAAACCGGGCTTATTGCTATTGATGCAATGATCCCTATCGGACGGGGTCAGCGAGAATTAATTATTGGGGACAGACAGACTGGTAAAACAGCAGTAGCCACAGATACGATCCTCAATCAAAAAGGTCAAAATGTAATATGTATTTACGTAGCTATCGGTCAAAAAGCATCTTCTGTGGCTCAAGTAGTGACTACTTTCCAGGATACAGGAGCCATGGAATACACTATTGTCGTAGCTGAAATGGCGGATTCACCTGCTACATTACAATACCTCGCTCCTTATACGGGAGCGGCTCTGGCTGAATATTTTATGTACCGTGAACGTCACACTTTAATAATTTACGATGATCTCTCTAAACAAGCACAAGCTTATCGCCAAATGTCTCTTCTATTAAGAAGGCCTCCCGGTCGTGAAGCTTATCCAGGAGATGTTTTTACTTGCACTCACGCCTTTTGGAACGAGCTGCTAAATTAAGTTCTCGTTTAGGTGAAGGAAGTATGACTGCTTTACCAATAGTTGAGACTCAATCTGGAGATGTTTCAGCCTATATTCCTACTAATGTAATTTCTATTACAGATGGACAAATCTTTTTATCTGCTGATCTATTCAATGCTGGAATCCGACCTGCTATTGATGTGGGTATTTCTGTTTCCAGAGTAGGATCTGCAGCTCAAATTAAAGCTATGAAACAGGTAGCTGGAAAATTAAAATTGGACCTAGCCCAATTCACAGAGTTGGAGGCTTTTTCACAATTCGCTTCTGCCCTTGATAAAACTACTCAGAATCAATTGGCAAGAGGTCGACGATTACGCGAATTACTTAAACAATCCCAATCAGAGCCTTTAACAGTGGAAGATCAGGTAGCCACTATTTATACAGGAACCAATGGATATCTTGATGTCTTAGAGATTGGACAGGTAAGGCTTTTTCTTGAAAAGCTGCGTATCCGTTTAAAAAATAAGAAACCTGGATTTCAAGAAATTATATCTTCTACAAAGATATTTACCGAGGAGGCAGAAGTCCTTTTGAAGGAAGCTATTCAGGAAGAAATCAAAGTCTTTGTGGTTCAGGAACAACCATAAATGGATCATTTGGAGTTCTTAGTATAAGGCTAAGAACTGAGAAATACTTGTAGTTTGAATTGTTCAAAAACGATTTTTTTTATTTGTATAGTTTTAATAAAAATAGATGAAAAAAAATTGCGTCCAATAGGATTTGAACCTATACCAAAGGTTTAGAAGACCTCTGTCCTATCCATTAGACAATGGACGCTTTTCATACCTATTTTTTTCTTGTTTTAATAAGAAAAAATTCTCTATAAAACCTTTTCCAATTTTAATAAATTGGAAAGAAAAGATGCATATAAAAGCTTATGATCCATATATAAGAGATATATAAGCGGGTAGCGGGAATCGAACCCGCATCGTTAGCTTGGAAGGCTAGGGGTTATAGTCGACGTTGATTTATCATTTTGAACGTCTCTAATTCAAAACCGAACATGAGATTTTTGTTTCATTCGGCTCCTTTATGGAAAATTGGTTGATGGATTCTCGAATCCATCAGATCCATAACATCTATGTCAGCTTTTCTCTATGACATCTCAAATTATCCGCTTTTTAGATGATCCCTCTGAATAAGAGAGAGTTATTATATCAACTCTCTCTAGTCTAGTTACTTCGTTCTCTATTTTGATTTGTATGATCTTCAGGAAAAGATCAGAGTTTCCACCGAGCTATAATATGTTTCTAGTTCTAGCAAATTAGAACCGTCATTTTTGAGCTATTTTGCTTCAAAAAATTCTTTTTTCTAATCAAGAAATCGAAGATCTAGTTACGATTGGAAATCAACTTTTGCATCTTTATCCATAGATCCTTTCCTTATACTTTGTAAAAGGTGGATACAGTGAAATCCAATTCCAAATTATGCTTCACGACTTATATCCAAAATTTTTTGGATATCCAATTTCCAAAAATTTTGAATCAAAATCCGGATAATGTATATGTTTCCTCAAACACAATATCCTATTGAGAGGAAAAGGACAAAACCTTATTTTATAAATAGAAATAAACTTTTTTGATCCCTTAACTTTTAAGGTTTTCAATAGAACGAATCACACTTTTACCACTAAACTATACCCGCTATATGTTCATTATATAGCATATATACACTATTTGTCGAATAAAAAAATGAAATAGGATAAAGATAGCATTCAAATCGTAAGATTTACGACTTTGCTATGTATTTCGTTTGCACGTAGAAAATCAATCAAATAAATCGAGTTGCACTTTTTTGAAAAAAAAAAATTCAATATATATGTTGAATATAACATAAAAATATCGAATTATATTATATGCTAGTTACATGACTTATTTGTTAATAAGTCATTACTCAATAAACAAAGGTTTTGATTCCATATGTATGAATCCTTTATGAAAGGTCGACTATCAAAATGATAGATTTTTTCTATGTTTATGATTTTTTTCACGTTTTTTCAACTTCACTACGAATCCCACATATTTGATCAGATAGATCTGATCTTATAATAAGGAATTCTATTAAAGTTTTATATCAATTTGATCGAAAAATGTTCTTCTATTTCGAACTCACTATATCTCATATAACAAAGAAACCGCGTTTCATATATGAAACGTTTTCATATGTTTTGATTCCTGACTAACTAAATAAAGAGTTATCTTTGAATTGAAAAAAGAAAAAAAGGAATGGGATATAGAATGCAAAAATGAATTCTATTTAGTAATTTAGTAATAATCATCCTTCTAGGTATGAAGGATGGCACAGAAATATGAAAATGAGAATTTCTATTGTTGTTGCTGTTTCAACAAGAAACATTTTTTTTTGAAAAAAAAAAAATATATTTGATTTCTTTTTGATATCCAAAAAGAGTTTGGTCCTGATGACCCATCAGGGATTCCTTCAACTAGGGATAGAGAAAAAAAAGGCCTGGTCAGTATTTAACCAGACCAGGCTGGGGTTCCGTAAAAAAGAAAATGAAGTAAAACAAAGAAAGTAATTCAAAATCCTTTTTTGATTAGTAGATATGAATTTGAATATTATATATTCAAGAATATAATACAGGAAAGTAGATTTCCTAATCCTAATTAAAGTAGATTTCCTAATCTACTACAGTTGTACTTTTTCTTTCTAATCAAATACAATAGAAAAACAAGAATTTTTCTCAATCTTTATTTCATATATCATATCCCAACACAGATAAAATCATTGATTTTTCATGAATTTGGGGAGATGGCTGAGTGGACTAAAGCGGCGGATTGCTAATCCGTTGTACAAGTTATTTGTACCGAGGGTTCGAATCCCTCTCTTTCCGCTCTCTCTTATGATTTAATATTTTTGAATTCAGAGGAATCAAAATCCCTCTGATTGTATCATAAGAAATTTTTTGAAATATTAATTCAAAAAAAGTGAAGAAAAACTAAGAATCTTTTGGTTTTATTCCTCACGCCCAGGATTACGCCCTGGATCATTAGATAAAAATCCGAAGATAAAAAGGGAAACAAAGAATATAACTACTGTGTAAACAAAAAGTTTGAGAGTAAGCATTCTAAAATCTTCAAGATTTTTTTTTGTTTTTTAGGGAATAAGTTACCTTTCCTTACGATATACAAACCTTGTTTTCTTATGTTCAAAAAAGAAAGATTTTTTCTTTTTTAAGAATTTTTTCTCGTATTTATTAAGAATTCGCTATTTTCGAAACCGAAAGATTTATACTCATTGGAAGATCAGAACAGACAGATCAAAATCAAAAAGCTGATTCCATTTTTTTGCTGCAATGATGAATTGCATATTCATTTCGATTTTGGAAAGAACTCTTTGGAAGTAACCTTCATAAAAAATATAAGGCAGCTTTTATTATCCATTTTTCGAATTGATTTAGTAAAATATTGACTAAATCATCGAAAACTTACAGCAGCTTGCCAAACAAAAGCTAAGAGAAAAAAGAGTAGAGGTATAACAGGCATAATATCTACAATTGGATTGAAAATCGCATAAGCTTCAGGCAATTTGGCGAAGAAAGAACTACTCGGATAAAGGACAGAATTAAGACAGATACAGATTAAACTAAAGAAATGAAGCATAAAAAGATTTCGTTTTTGTAGATTAGATAATTTTGTGAATTATTTTTTTAAGATAAGGGAAAAATGAGAAAAACAGGTTTCAAAATCCTTCTTTTTCTTCATGTTTTTCCAAAATCAAAAATCCTTCTCTCCATTCTCATTTGAGAATAAGAATACAAGGATTTCTCCTTTCATACAATATCTTAATTCTATTCTATAGAATGATCAATCAAATTTGGGATTCTATCCTATTCTATCCTATATTCTCTCTATTATTATCTACATGTGTTAAAATAATATGTATTTGCATATTCTGACTAGCTGTTGTTTTGAAAAACAAAGCATAAGATTTGAGTTTAGGAGAAAAGGGCCTTCCTTGGATTTGAACCGATAACTTTTGGTTTCGCAAATCTTTTTCTATAATTTGAAAATACAATATAGGGA
>JAMFTS010000909.1:0-28211 GCA_028095005.1 Rhynchospora pubera | reverse complement strand
AATTTTGAATCTTCGGATTCTTTGTATTTTTCTGAATCTTCGATTCTGTTGAATTTTCTGAATTTTGATTAGCATCTTTATTATCAGCAGAAGCAAGATTTTTTTTCTTTTCTTCTATTTCTGCTTTTGTTTCTATTTCTTCTATAAGAAATAGTTCCGCTAATTCTTTTAGCGTGTATTTCTTTGCAATAGATTGGTCTGCAGTGGATTGGTCTATATTTGTGAATTGGTCTATATCTGCAGTGGATTGGTCTGTATTTGTGAATTGGTCTATATCTGCAGTGGATTGGTCTGCAGTGGATTGGTCTATATTTGTGAATTGGTCTATATCTGCAGTGGATTGGTCTGTATTTGTGAATTGGTCTATATCTGCAGTGGATTGGTCTGTATTTGTGAATTGGTCTATATTTGTATAAGTTTGCTCCATAGTAGATTTCTCTGGATCTGTGCCCTCTGGATCTAGATCCTCTGAATCTGAGGGAAGAGAATTGATGAGGTCTTCAAGTTTTTTTTTTGTGTATTCGTAATTGTTTCTTTAGTTTTTCCATTATTTCATCAGATGTAATATCTGGAATTCCTGCTATGATTCTTAAATGGTTTCTTATCTCAAAGACGGTTTCTAGGATTTCATCACTTGTACAATCTTCAAGTCCTAAATACTTGAGTAATTCTTCGTTTATAGGAGAAAGGTCCAAATTTTTTTGCTCTAAGTAATCTTCATTATCTAAGAATAATAGTCTATCAAAAAAAGGTTTCGAATCTTTTTCTTTGATTTCTTTTCTAAGAATCTTATCATAGGGGTCAATAGAAACCAAGGTCTCATTCGTAGGATCCCAAGTGCCCAAATCATCAAAGATTCGATTCGGTCGGAACTCTCCATTGGTAAATGCAAATGCACAATTTTTACAAATATATTTATTTTTTTGTGCCCATTGCTTGTCAACGGATCTCTCACAATTTTTACAAGAAGTCCATAAATGAGCGTATGGCGCAAATACATTCGCTGCGCTTTGGAAGGATGTATTCTTTGGAGATGCATTATCTCCTAAACTTGCATTATTGTCACTCGACAAGTTTACTGAATGGATATTCTCTGAATTCTCAGAAGGAGTTTTCTTGTTATTAGTTATTTTACAAGTCGATGGGTTGTTATCATTAAAATAATATTCAAAGCTTTCTTAGCAATACGAAAAATCTTTTTGACTTTGTTAGAATACAAATTGATTTCGTTAATCATAGGAGTAAGTATTCCTATTAATATAACTATATGTTTTTTTGAATCTTAAAACTAGAAAACCTTTAAGTAAAATAGGATGTGTCTTTAGCAATATCCAAAAAGGCGCAACATTGTTTTTCCTATATTCGGGTTTTCTAAAAGTACGAAAATGATAGTCAAGATAGCTGTTCTCTACATGATGATATTTAATGCCATAAATATCATCATGGCATAGAGCACCATCGGTTAATCTAGAGTAACGATAATCAAAACATATATCATGATCCTTTTTTTTTAAAAAGTCATAATATATAGCATGACTATATAAAAAATCATAATTGTATTTCAAAAGAGTTGTACGTACTATTACGGACTTAAAAAAAGGATCTTTTGATAAGATTTGCCAGATAAACCAATCTATGCTCTGTTTCTCTACATTTTCATAAAAGTCATTATAAGGCTCAACTACAACAGCAAAAACGATAAGAGTTTTCCTTGCTGAGGGTAAGATCTTATTAAAAGAAAACGTGGAATTTAAGTTATTTATATTCCTTTGGATTTGGAATGTTTGAAAAAACATAGAATAGAAAATTATATGAAAATTTTTGAAATAATAGAACATTATTCCATGCATGGAATTCAAAAATTTGAAGAATATAATAATATTCTTCATATTGAATAGGATCTATATCTACAATATAGATAGATAGATAGATAGATAATTAAAAATAAATATTATTTTTTCAATTCCATAGCATAGCTATGATTAAATTCAAGAGCTTTCAACAAAACTTGTTGTTGAGCCAATTTCCGTAGTTTTATTAACTCAAGACTCTTTATTCTTTGTTACTTGATTGATATTTTTCTTTTTTTGAATTTGATTTTTGGGTTGAATATTTGAATTATTCAATATCAAAATTGATGTATATCTCGATATATAACTTTCTTTAATGAAAACAAAAATTGTAAGAATTACATATACCTAATTACACTCTTAAGTTAACCTCATTCAATCATAGTGGATAAGTAAGTGGGAGTGGAAAATCTCAAATTGGATTTAGGTTAGAGCATCGCATTTGTAATGCGATGGTCATCGGTTCCACTGCGGTAGCGGGATTTTTTTTCTATCGATTTTCACCATGGAAAGGGAATATCCTACTGCTAAATTCTGCTTAGTTCTTTTGAACTCTTTATCTTAAGGTGAAAATGAGATGTTTTGAATCCTTGATCATAGTCAACTAATTCAAGATCAGATTATGACGTGTACCAAGGGCTATAACCTTGGTACGGTTCTCGAAAAAAAGAAAAACATTAAAACCCTCTCCCTTTACTATATCGATACTAATCGACTATATTAGTCGAAAGTATCCATTTGTAAAGAAATATCAAATGCATCCATAATTCTGAATCAAAAAAATCCATAGAAATAGGTACAATTGGGAAGCGATATCTTTGAGGTCTCAAATATTTTAGGTACAAATAAAAAGAATATTTGTATCCTTACCAACTTGATTTTGTTGCACCCGGTAACAAACATGCATGAATCATTTCCCGAAGTATGTGCCCGGATAGTCCAAAATCTCGATAGTTAGCTTTAGGTCTTCCAGTAAAAAGACAACGTCTATGAAGACGTATAGGTGCACTATTACGTGGTAGGGATTGCAATTTTCTCTGAATTTCTTTTATTTTTTTTGGATTCAGGGATGAACCTTTTCTTTTCTTTTTAAGGATTGACGAATCAATCGATATTTTTCTTCCAATTTCTTTCGCTTTTGTTCCCTCTGAATTAAACTTTTTTTTGCCATAATATTCAGTTACCTATTGGTATTAATGATACAGTTCAAATCCTGGATGTAAACATATAAGAAGGTAGAATTCTCCTTCTCCTCCAGCGAAAGAAATGAGATTTTTGATGATACAGCATAGAAACAAACAATAAATATACTCAATTAACCAAATTTTCCTGATGTTGAAGCTATCAAGAAAGCCGCATAAGTAAATATATAACCTACGGAAAAATGGGCTAATCCGACCAATCTTGCTTGCACGATTGAAAGAGCAACTGGTTTATCTCTCCAGCGAATCAAATTAGCCAAAGGTGTGCGTTCATGAGCCCATGCTAAAGTTTCAATCAATTCCTGCCAATACCCACGCCAAGAAATTAAGAACATAAACCCTGTAGCCCAAACAAGGTGTCCAAATAAGAACATCCACGCCCATACCGATAAACTATTCATACCAAAAGGATTATATCCATTGATAAGTTGTGAAGAGTTTAACCATAGATAATCTCTTAACCATCCCATCAAATAAGTGGAAGACTCATTAAATTGTGAAACGTTACCTTGCCATAAAGTGATATGTTTCCAATGCCAATAAAAAGTAACCCACCCAATGGTATTTAACATCCAAAAAACCGCCAAATAAAATGCATCCCAAGCGGAAATGTCACAAGTACCGCCACGCCTGGCCCGTCGCAAGGAAAACTATAACCAAAATCCTTTTATCCGGCATTAATTTAGAACCACGTGCATCTAAAGCACCTTTTACTAAAATCAATGTAGTTGTATGCAAACCTAGAGCAATAGCATGATGAACCAAGAAATCTCCGGACCTATTGGTAAGAATAGAGAATTCTTATTCTCATTAACAGCATTCAACCATCCGGGTAACCATATGTTTCGACCTGCATTGAAGGCTGGGCCGCTCGTTGAAGATAAGAGTACATCGAATCCGTATGAAGTCTTACCATGAGCAGATTGTATCCATTGAGCAAATATCGGTTCAATTAAGATTTGTTTTTTCCGGAGTACCAAAAGCAAGCATGACATCGTTATGAACATAAAGGCCCAGGTATGAAACCCCAGAAAAGACTTGCCCAGCTTAAATGCGATATGATCGCTTCTTTATGGTCTAACATTCTTGCCAATACATTATCCTCATTCTGGGTTGGATTGTAATCTCTAATGAAAAATATTGCTCCATGAGCAAAGGCGCCTGTCATGATGAACCCTGCCAATATATTGGTGATGAGTATATAAGGCAGCTTGGGTAGTAAAAGTCTTGTGCGATGAATGCATAAGCAGGTAAAGAGTACATATGTTGAGCTACTAAGGAAGTAATAACCCCTAAAGAGGCTAGAGCAAGACCTAATTGAAAATGAATCGAGTTATTGATTGTGTCATAAAGACCTTTATGTCCACGCCCTAATCGACCCCCTGGAGGGATATGTGCTTCTAAAAGATCTTTGATACTGTGCCCAATTCCGAAGTTAGTTCTATACATATGACCAGCAATGAGAAAAATAAAAGCAATAGCTAAATGATGATGAGCGATATCCGTCAACCATAAACTTTGTGTTTGTGGATGAAATCCCCCAAGAAGGGTAGAATTGCAGTTCCCGCTCCTTGGGAAGTGTTAAATAAATGACTACTTGAATCAGGGTTTTGCGCATAAAGATTCCACTGACCCGTAAGAAGGGGTCCCAATCCTTGGGGGTGCGGTGGTATATCTAAGAAATTACTCCATCTGACATACTCTCCTCTAGATCCAGGAATAGCGACATGGACTAAATGCCCTGTCCAAGCCAAAGAACTTACTCCGAAAAGTCCTGACAAATGATGATTGAGACGAGATTCGGCATTTTTGAACCACGAAAGGCTTGGTTTCCATTTGGGTTGTAGATGGAACCAACCCGCAACTAAGGATATTGCAGAAAGAAGTAATAAAAAAAGAGCTCCAATATAGAGATCTTCATTGCTACGTAATCCAATTGTATACCACCACTGATAAAGACCAGAATAAGCAATATTGACTGGACCTGTAGCACCTCCTCGAGTAAAAGCTTCCACAGCTGGTTGGCCAAAATGGGGATCCCAAATTGCATGAGCAATAGGTCTTATATGCAAAGGATCCTGTATCCATGATACAAAATTTCCTTGCCAAGCTACATGAAACAGATTTCCAGACGTCCACAGAAATATTATCGCTAACTGACCAAAGTGAGAAGCAAAAATGTTCTGATAAAGACGTTCTTCAGTAATATCATCATGAATCTCGAAGTCATGTGCGGTAGCAATACCAAACCAAATACGACGAGTAGTGGGATCCTGAGCTAAACCTTGGCTAAACCTTGGAAATCTTAATGCCATAATGCTTTTCAAATTCTCCTAGCCATTATCCTACTGCAATAATTCTTGCTAAAAAGAATGCCCATGTTGTGGCAATTCCACCCAGAAGGTAATGGGTTACTCCTACAGCACGTCCTTGTATAATGCTCAAGGCCCTAGGCTGAGTAGCAGGAGCAACTTTTAATTTGTTATGAGCCCAAACAATGGATTCAATAAGTTCTTGCCAATAACCACGGCCACTAAATAGAAACATTAAACTGAAAGCCCAGACAAAATGAGCACCTAAGAAAAAAAGACCATATGCGGATAATGAAGAACCATAAGATTGAATTACTTGAGATGCCTGTGCCCATAGGAAATCTCTTAGCCATCCATTAATTGTAATGGAGCTTTGTGCAAAATTGCCTCCTGTGATATGAGTAACTATCCCTTGGTCGCTTATAGTACCCCAAACGTCCGACTGCATTTTCCAACTGAAATGGAAAATTACTACCGAAATTGCATTGTACATCCAGAATAAACCTAAGAAGACATGATCCCAGGCGGATACTTGGCATGTTCCCCCTCGCCCAGGCCCATCACAAGGAAAACGAAAACCAAGATTTGCTTTATCAGGTATCAAACGGGAACTACGAGCAAATAGAACACCCTTCAGTAGTATCAATACAGTCACATGAATCGTAAATGCATGAATATGATGGACTAGAAAATCTGCGGTTCCCAATGGAATAGGGAACATTGCTACTTTGCCCCCTACTGCTACTAACTCAGCACCTCCCCAACTTAAGCTGGTACTCGTTGTTGCACCAGGAGCTGTTAGACTAGGTGCTAAAGCATGAGTATTTTGTACCCATTGAGCAAAGATGGGTTGTAATTGGATAGCAGTATCTGAAAACATATCTTGAGGACGTCCTAAAGCACTCATGGTATCATTATGGATATACAAGCCAAAACTGTGAAAACCTAGAAATATACATACCCAGTTAAGATGGGATATGATTGCATCGCGGTGCCTAAGCACACGATCTAATAGATCATTGTATCGAGTAGTTGGATCGTAGTCTCTTACAATAAAAATGGCTGCATGCGCAGCAGCACCAACTATCAGAAATCCACCAATCCACATGTGATGTGTGAACAATGAGAGTTGTGTGCCATAGTCAGTAGCTAGATATGGATAAGGAGGCATGGAATACATATGATGAGCTACAATAATGGTTAAGGAACCCAACATAGCTAGGTTAAGAGATAATTGAGCATGCCATGAAGTTATGAAAATTTCATAAAGACCTTTATGTCCTTGTCCTGTAAATGGGCCTTTATGAGCTTCTAGAATATCTTTAAGGCTATGACCAATAGCCCAGTTGGTCTTATACATATGGCCAGCAATCAGGAAAAGGATGGCAATAGCTAAATGATGGTGTGCAGTATCGCTCAACCATAAACCTCCTGTTATTGGATCTAACCCTCCACGAAAAGTAAGAAAGTCCGCATATTTTGACCAATTCAAGGTGAAAAAAGGAGTTGCTCCTTCGTTAAAACTTGGATAAAGTTGAGCCAAAAGATCTCGATTCCAGATAAATTCATGAGGAAGTGGTATCTCTTTAGGATCAACTCCAGCATCAAGAAATTTGTTAATCGGTAAAGATACATGGATTTGGTGCCCTGCCCAAGAAAGAGAACCAAGTCCTAATAATCCTGCTAGGTGATGATTCAACATAGATTCTACATCTTGGAACCAAGCCAATTTTGGCGCAGCTTTATGATAATGAAACCAACCGGCAAAAAGCATTAATGAGGCAAAAATCAATGCACCAATTGCAGTACAATAGAGCTGCAGTTCACTAGTTATTCCAGATGCTCGCCAAATTTGGAAAAAGCCAGAGGTTATCTGTATTCCTCGGAAACCCCCTCCCACATCACCATTCAATATTTCTTGACCGACTATTGGCCAAACTACCTGGGCACTAGGTCCAATATGAGTAGGATCACTTAGCCATGCTTCATAATTGGAAAAACGGGCACCATGGAAGTACATACCACTCAACCAAAGAAAAATAATAGAGAGTTGACCGAAATGAGCACTAAATACTTTTCGGGAGATCTCCTCCAAATCGCTGGTATGACTATCGAAATCGTGAGCATCAGCATGTAGATTCCAGATCCAAGTGGTAGTATCAGGGCCTTTAGCTATTGTTCTTGAGAAATGACCTGGTTTAGCCCATTGCTCAAAAGATGTTTTGATAGGATCCCTATCAACAACAATTTTCACTTCTGGTTCCGGCGAACGAATAATCATAAAGTCCTCCTCTTTCCGGACAACACATACAAAGAGACTTGCCAAGAGTAAATTGGGCAAACTAGATACTTATTAAATGGAGCACCTATGATATTTAGGTAATCCGAGGCATGTGTTCGGATCTATTATTCCATTCATATCAGGTGCTCCGCGGACTCTCTATCTAAGGATTTTTAATCATCCCAATTTAGATTATCCGTATCTAAATCATCCATACCAATCTCATTCGTATCCTCCTCAGACGAAGTATCCTCATCTGAGGAATTGAACCCATCTTCAGAATCCCAATAATCAGATGAATTATCCTCATCTGAGGATTTCAACCAATCTTGTGAATTCCATCGAATGTGAGCGTGCATCATTTCCATGATGTTAATGCATATAGCCACATCCGTATTCGTTTGAATAAAGGAATCCAAAATGGTTGCAGCATTGCGATTCTGTTCAAAATTTTCTTTGATTTTTTCCAATTGTTTACAATAAGACTTGATGTAGACTCTCAAGTCGCTGTTACAAGACAAAAACACTTGCTCCTTGGAGCACAAATGAAGGCCGGCTCGTAACCCGGCCATATAAGAGTGGATTCGTTTCAACTGTATCTCAATCATATTTAATTCATCACTTAAATATGACTTAGAGAGAGTATAAAAATCCAGTGTTTGAATAAGAACAGTTTTGTTAGGTGAAGATAAAAGCCTAAAATTTTGGCTTTTATCGTAGCTAGCGTTTTCTACTAACTCCAGGAATTCCATTTTAGATTCATAATCTTGAAAAAGCTTTTCAAGTTTAGATATAAACTCGTCGATCGAAATGCGATCTTCGGAGCAAAGAGAAGTTAAAAGCACTATTTTAAAAAGGAGATTTTTGCCTCTGCAAAACCTTATTAAGAAGGGCGGAAAAACATCATAGAATGAAAAGGATTCTAATGTGTTTCCATTTTGCAAAGATGCATTGACCTTTTGATCGAATAGTGCATTTTCTATAATTTCGGATAGAAAGTTGCACAATGCGAAATTCGGGTTGCTCTTAACAAAAAAATCGATCAAACTAAGAGTATCCGCTATCTTGTTACAGGATAGCAGTTTGTTTTCAAAGTTATTTTTCATTCTTTTGTTAATTTCTTCCTCAAAACGTGCCGTTACTTCATCGATGTCAAGTTTTTCATTGTTGAATTGAACAACAAGTTCCGAAAGTTTATCTAAAAGGACCCCGTTTAAACGGGTGTCTTCAAAAGAACTTTCGTTACAATGAGTATAGAAAACCGTCTCTCTGTCTTCTTCGACGTGTCGAAAAAAGAGACGTCTGCGCCGTATAGAAACCAATAAACGGCAAATAAACGGATTTGGTTGAGGGTCGACTCGACAAGCATTTTGTCGTCCAGATACGAAAAAATGTATCATTTTAACACATTCTTCCTTAGTAATGTGCTCTTTTTTAAGCAGCACAATACAGCGACATATGCTATATATCGTAACGTTATTTATAACGTAGTCCGCAAGAAAGAATTGGACTACGTCTCGAAATTTATCGTAACATAGTGATGTTACAATAGATTTCCATCTGTAATTGCCATTTGGATTCATCATAATAAAAAATTTTATTGGTGTACTTTAATACAAATTCGTGAGTGAATATATTCACTTATTCTTTGATCAATTCTAATGCAATCTCCCCCTATATTGCAAGGTGCCGTATGGGCTTATCTGGTATAGAATAGATCTGCTTCTCTTTGTTCTTACGAACGGAGTTGTTCCCTTATTTTGATTTTCAATGGGATGAAATCAAAATGAGCCCTTTCTAATTTTTCACTCGAATTCTATTTTTTTTATATCGTTTTTCTATATTATATAATATAGAAAAATATTAAGCCAAATACAAGGGATATAGAAAAAGTATAATAAAAAAACACAAGAATTCTTCTTCCGAATGGTAAATAGAAGGTCATAAAATGATTAATTATATCTTCTTTCCTTTAATAGGAAAAAAGAAATAAGAAACCCTATAGCTTAATTAACTAAAATTTTTAAAAACTCAATTGAATGAATTGAATGGAAATTCAAAAGTAAAAGACAGAGTAATGTTATTCAAGTGAATCTTATTCAAGTTTGAAACGCTTTGTGATCTTCAACCAATTACGTGCTTCAATATAATTGTCTGGAGTGAGCGCTATAGCTTGCTTCCAGTATTCGGCAGCTTTATTGAACCAGTCTTCTGCAATTTCAGAATCGCCCTCTAGAATGGCTTGTTCTCCCCGGTCGGAATAGA
This sequence comes from Rhynchospora pubera, assembly GCA_028095005.1. Classification (NCBI taxonomy): domain Eukaryota; kingdom Viridiplantae; phylum Streptophyta; class Magnoliopsida; order Poales; family Cyperaceae; genus Rhynchospora; species Rhynchospora pubera. Next base: position 18,301 of record JAMFTS010000909.1, on the reverse strand, counting down.
AAAATTCTTTCCTAAAAAACCGTACTTGAGAGTTTACTATCTCATACGGCTCCGTAATATATTCTTTTTTATATTCTATTCATATGTCTTATATGACATATATAATAAGACATAACTAATATGATAATTTAGTTAAATTAATAATTCATTTTGCCTTGATTTTAGATAAACTTTTTTATAAAAAAAAAATGCATTACGATTAGTTTAAAACGCTAATTTATTTAATAATAAATAAGTTTGATCTTTTCTTCCCACTTTCCGAATAATAAACTATGTATAGTTTCTATATATTTTTTTTAGGATTTTCTGAAAAGTAACTATCTCATTTTCTTATAAGAAAATTTTATAGAATTTTTGAAAAAGAATTCTCTAAAGAAGAAAAAGAACTTACTATCCTTAGGATCTAATACTACACCGCTGCTTAGCATCTTAGTGGATCAACTCGATTACATAAGTGGATTCCTAACTTAATATCCCCCTATCATGGCATAAGTAAGCAGTTCTTAATTGTATCGACACAATAGCTCGATAATTGATCTTTACGGTGCTTGCTCTATCCTTTTTATTTTTTATCCATAGATAAAGGCTATATCTTTTTTTTCTTCCTATTTTGGTTCTCGCGAATTCTTTTTATTTGCTACAGCTCACAAAAATCGTGACTTTTGACGATTTCCATGTAGAAACCCCATTTTTTCTAATAGCTACTTTTTTTTCTATAGTAGAGATAGCCGCACGTAATGACAGATCACGGCAATATTATTGCACGATTGAACTAAAAAAGGATTTCGTTCTAGTGCTCGAAAATAATATTCCAAAGCTTTTGTATGTTCCCCATTATTTGTGTGTATAAGGCCTATATTATAGAGTATGAAACTTCGATCATAAGGATCTATTTCTGGTCGCGTAGCTTCATAATAATTCTGTAAAGCTTCTGCATAATTTCCTTCGGATTGAGCCAACATTCGTTACGGTCGTTCAGTCTATTGAAAAGGTCTCCGTTCCAAAACCGTACAGGATATTCTCATTTCATACGGCTCCTACCTTCTGCGCATAATACTGAGAAAAAAAATCTTTTGAATGAAAATCGACTATTCTCATATTTTTATGAACTGAAAGAAGCTAGCATTTTTACAAGAAATCTCTAGTCAACCTTTTAATCAGAGGTTTTTTCTGAATACCAATTCAACATATAAATAATATATATATTATTTAGATGAAAAAGGGAAGTCCAATAATTTCTTTGTTTTTAACGCTTGCTGTTTCTGAGAATTAGTCACTTCAACGATCTTTGATGGTTTTATGGGTATCCAAAGTACGAACGAAATGGATGTTTGTTGTCCTAACCATTCTTATTAGTCCCGATTCCTATAAGGAAAAGGGGTATTTCGAACAAAGTTTTTGTTCTGTTGATTCCTACGTGTAGTGCTTTTTCCCTATACTTAATAGGCCTTATTACTAGAGTAGGATTGACCGCAATACGAATAAATCTATAGGTCTAATCTTTCGCTTAATGCCTCAAATTGACAATTGAGGCATTTGAGATTGCATCAATCGAGGATACACGATTGAAGGGATGGATTGATGGTTCTATCCCCACCCAAACTTCACCTTCACCAAGCGTAGATTTCTTTTCATGATTGGGTTTTTTCTATTCCGCAACACATTTTTCTTGCTAAGACTTAACTAAAGCTAAAAAAAACCAAGAAAAAAGAATCAAATCGCACCATCTCTGTAATAGGTAAATGCCTTTTTTTCTCCTGAAGTTGTTGGAATTATTCCCAACAAGATATTGGCTACAATTGAAAAAGTCCTATCTATAAAATTCCCATTTATACGAGATCTAGACATAATTTAGTAATTCGTTCTATTTGAAAATGTTTTTCATTTTCCCAAGGGAAAATGATCCTAATAAAAAAGGAAAAATAAAGTACCAAATTCTGTAAAAAAAAAATCCCTGTTACGATTATTTCCTTTTCAATAGGTCCTTGGAGTATTTTCTTGATGTAAATATAGAATGTGAATATAAATATATATCGTAGGAGAGATGGCCGAGTGGTTGAAGGCGTAGCATTGGAACTGCTATGTAGGCTTTTGTTTACCGAGGGTTCGAATCCCTCTCTTTCCGTTTTTTTGAATTCTTCACTGTTCTTGGTTAGGATTTTGAAGATCAAAAAAGAATTGAATTGTCCAGAAATCCACTTTTTCCTTTTTTTCTGTATCGAGAAAATCGTTGAACAAAGTGATTAAGAATTTCTAAAGAAAGGTTTTTTTGAATGAGAAAGATTAACCTTGCCTTTTTTTATGTTTCAAATTGGGACAAATCACTGTAAGTTGTCTGCGCCTACGAACTAGGCGGCATCTTTGACAAATTTTGCGAACTGATGCTCCAATTTTCATAGTTTTTATTTGTTATCTTTTTTTTTTTGTTGAATTCACTGGGAAGAAATAAGACTCATCTCTTTATTTTATTGGAATCAATAATTTCCAAAGGGGTCCCAGAAAGAGAAAAATCACCCGAATCTGCCTAATCTTGGTTAGGCTTTGTGTCTTTGCTATCTCTTTCCTCTGCGGAATCGCCGCTCATTGGATTTGTGTTTTCTGGGTCCAACAATGATTTAGGAGAAGTGGGATCCTCCATTGCTTTATGATCATCTTTGGTTTGTTCTATCCCATCAGAGAATACTCGGGGACGGGGAAATCGATACACAATCCTTCCTCTTTTTGAATCAAACTCACTGATTTCGATCTTGACTCTATCCCCATGTACTACAAGTATATGATTACGACGTATATTGCCAGAGAGATAACCCAGAACGATTTGATTATTATGATCCAAACGCACGTGGAAAAGGATATCTTTGATCGGGTCCACAATGGTTCCTTCATACACAAGTCGTCTTTTCCTGTTGTTATCTTTTCTAGGAGTGCCACTCTTGTTTTTTTTCATAAACAACATGGATTCGATTCATATTAATAAATTTTTGGATGTACAAAATCACTTGAAACTGATAGAATTAATGATTTCTAATTCGAATATTCTCTTTTGTATTTCTGACAGCTTTCTCTTTTATATTTTTTTCTATTTTTATGAGGATTACCATACATAACACAAAATCTCTCCTCCAATTCTTTGAAGTCGAGCTTCTCGATCTGTCATTATACCCCGAGAAGTAGACAGAATTACAATTCCTATTCCGCCTAAAATCTTAGGAATTCGTTGATATTTTGAATAAATTCGTAGACTAGGTCGGCTTATACGTTTTAAAAAAGTTCTAGTTCTATATATTCCTTTTTGAGTCTTTCTATATCGTAGAGTTAAAATCAAGAAATTTTTTTGATTTTCTTGGTGTTTTCGAACATTTTCAATAAAACCTTCAGTTAAAAGTATTTTAACCACGCTTTCCGTAATATTTGTAGATGGTATTCGAACAGTTTCTTTTTTAGCCATGTCAGCATTTCTTATCAAAGTTATAAGATTGGAAATAGTGTCTTTACTCATGACGAACTAAGCTTATGGATTCTCGCTAATTGTTATGTAATCAACATGTTTTATTTTTTTTTCATTCGAGAAAGAATATATACCTGAGAAACAATCCAAGAATTTCATCTATTTCAAATAGATGATACCCAATAAGACTAGAAAATATATATATTTTCTAGTCTTATTTACTAGTGTTTATAATACATCAGGAGCTAATGAAAGGATTTTAGTAAAACGAAATTTTCTCAATTCTTCAGTGATTGCACCAAAAATCCTAGATCCCTTTGGATTTCCTTTTTGATCAATGATAACTGCTGCATTGTCATCGTATTTTATTATCATACCATCTTCGCGTTTCAATTCCTTACGTGTACGTACAACTACAGCTCTAATTACTTCTGATTTTTCTAGAGACATATTGGGAACTGCTTCTTTGATTACAGCAACAATGACATTACCAATTTGAGCATATCGTTGATTACTCGCTCCTATGATTCGAATACACATCAATTTTCGAGCACCGCTGTTATCTGCTACATTCAACATGGTCTGAGGTTGAATCATATGTTTTTAATTTCAATTTTTGAATTTCAGTACAAAAAGATAAAAAAAAAGAAGAAAGAAATATTTTCTTTCCATAAAATAGAAATCTACACTTGCTTTTTAATCTTGAATACCTTATTTTTTGGTTTTCTTCTATATTTCTATTCTGAAATAAGAAATTGAGTTTGTATAGGCATTTTGTGAGCAGCTATTGAGATCGCTCTTCTAGCTACAGGTTCTGATACTCCACCCATTTCATAAAGTATTCGACCTGGTTTAACAACGCATACCCAATATTTTGGATCTCCTTTACCTGAACCCATGCGTGTTTCCGTAGTCCTAATTGTAACAGGTTTGTCGGGAAATATACGTACCCATATTTTTGCCCCACGACGCACATATCGTGTTATTGCCCTTCGCCCGGCTTCTATTTGTCTAGCTGTAATCCAGGTAGGTTCAAGTGCTTGAAGAGCATATCTGCCAAAAGATATCGAATTACCTCGACGAGATACTCCCTTCATTCTTCCTCTATGTTGTTTACGAAATCTAGTTCTTTTTGGGTTATAGTCGATGGTGAAATCTCATCTCTATTGCAAAACAGGACATGAGAGTTTCTTCTCATCCAGCTCCTCGCGAATAGGAATAAAAGGGTTCAATTTTGATTATTCAATCATTGAATTGAATTCAATTTTTTTTTCAATAAAATCAGAATAGTTTGATACAAAAAAATATACAAAAAAAGAAAGCCAAGGTGTGTGTTCATTTATTTCTATTTAATAGAATACACATAGAATATGATGTTTGTTTTATAATGAATCTTTTCTTTTCTGATTTTGATTTCTATTGAATGAATTGTGTTCAAATATTTTGATTCCGTGAATCAATAGGTATTTCGCGGGCGAATATTTACTCTTTTCTCTTTCATTTTTTTCTTTCATTCGTAAGTTTCATTCATGACTTTCAGAAAAATTGAAATTTTTTTTGGTTTGTTCCGCCATCCTACCTAATGAATTCTTAGAATTTGTTTTAAATAGAATTCTATAAAATCACAGGTTCTGTCGTTCCCCTAGCTTCTCTATTCATGATTAGGCCCAAACTCTACAATGGAGCTTTCAACAAAATTTGTTTTCAAGTTAATTTCCTTAGTTTTATTAACTCCAGACTCTTTATTCTTTGTTATTTTATTCATATTTCTCTTTTTTCTTTATTTTTGAATTGGATATTTGATTAAGAATAAAATGAAAAAATTTGATGCTTTGTGACACTGCTTTTTCTTTTAGTAATTTATAGACCATACATAATGGGATTATATAACATGGATATTTTGTTCTTTCTTTCTATCAGCCTTCCTTTTATCCACACCCCCTTTAGTTTGACTTAGCAAAATCGGATTTTTTCTCTATGAATTAGAAAATAAAGAAGAGATTTCAGTTGCTACAAATATATGATTTATTCATATAGTGACTGTTTGGGGGGATCTTGATAATACGAAGCAATAAGTTGGTTTTTAGTTTTTTTACCTTGAAATAGAAACAAGTTTTGAGTAAGGGTTAGTTGATTTTTTCAGCCCCCGCTTGAAAATGTTAAACTTTTCAATTTGAAAGAAAAAACTAACGAATCACACACTAAGCATAGCAATTATACTAAATAAAAAAAATCAATGAAATTATTATTTAACCCTAACTAATTCGAACTGCTTGTTTCTCTTTAATGCAAAAGAATCCATGAAAGAATTTGTCTTTTTTTCTTCTATCATTGCTATCAAATAGAAAGAAAAAGTAAAATATATATATATATTTGTTTGCAACTTTTCTTTCTCTACTTTCTAAATATCCAAATTTTTAGGCCTAGCACTCCATAGATTGTTTGAATTGTATGAGAACCATAATCTATTTTGCTACAAATTATTTGTAGGGGAAGTTTACCTTCTCTTTTACCTTCTTTACGTGCAATATCTTTTCCATCGATACGACCTGCGAGTTTTACTTTTATTCCTTTTGTATCTGTTTTTCTAGCTAAATCAATAGCTTGTGCCATTGTCTTTCTATAGGGGACTCTATTTTTTAATTGTAAGGCTATATATTCTGCAAGAAGATTAGGTTGTCTATAATGTATTTCAGCTTTTTCGAGGTGAACAGTGATTTTTCTGGGGCTGGGGTATACAGAATAAAATTCTTGTTTTTTTATATTTTCCCGGAAATGGGCCAATGTGTTTTCTTTGAGTAAGAATTTTGGCACGAATCCGCTATATATTTTTATTCGTATAAATGGTTTTTGTATTTTATTTGCTTGTTTTTCAATTTTTATTCGTACAATTCCTTCGAAGCCTAAGGGAGGTATTCGAATGTTTTCATATTTTGTATTCCTTTGGTTTACTTCTTTGACAACCATTTGGTAATATTTGTTGAGCCTATATTGTACATAATTCTTGAAAAAATCTCGTATTTTTTGATCTTCTTGTATACCCGTAGCATATTTTTTTGGTTCTTCGAACCAAATAGAATGATGACTTTGGGTTGTACCAAGTCTGAAACAAAGTGGATTTGTTTTTTGTCCCATAATTCCTCCCTATTTTATTTTTTTATCCATATTTTTGGAATTTCATAGGAATCTAAATCTTAGATTGATCTAAGAAAGATTTCGGTTTTTCCTTTAGTACGATTGTTATATGACACGTGGTTCTTTTTATTGGAAAACTATGTCCTTGAGCACGGGGTCTTGCCTTTTTTTTAATAGCACCTCTATTGACTTCGGCTTTACTAATGAATAAATCCGCTTCTTTTAAACCCATATTATGATTTGCATTTTTTGCTGCAGAATAAATTAATTTAGAAATGGGATAAGATGCTTGATAAGGCATGAAATATAGTATTATAAGTGTTTCTTGATAAGAACGTCCACGAATTTGATCAATGACTCTTCGTGCTTTGGAAACAGAAATATGGATATGTTGAGCTAAAACCTTTACTTCTTTACCTGAAGTTAAACTCGAGTTCTTTTTCATAGGATTTTCCCCTAGCTTTTTCCAATTTTTCATAAGATCTCCTTAATATTTGTTTGATCCCTATTTTTTTTTATTCTTCATTACAGATTTTTTATCGTTATCGTTTCTTGCATCTCTCGCGAAATTCCGTGTAGGCGCGAATTCTCCCAATTTGTGATCTATCATAGATTCTGTTATATAAATAGGTATATGTTCCTTTCCATTATGAATACCGAATGTATGGCCAACCATTGAGGGTAGAATGTTAGATGCCCGAGACCAAGTGACTATTATTTCTTTCTCCTTCCCCATTTTGATTTTTTCCATTTTTTCGAATAAATGATTAGCTACAAATCTTTTCTTTTGATTAGCTACAAATCTTTTCTTTGGATTAGCTACAAATCTTTCCTTTGGATTAGCTACAAATCTTTCCTTTGGATTAGCTACAAATCTTTTCTTTGGATTAGCTACAAATCTTTTCTTTGGATTAGCTACAAATCTTTCTTGTTGACCTATCACAGCTGATTACTCCTTTTTTGACATGGTAAAGATTGGCATTCTATGTCCAATATCTCGATCTAAGTATGGAGGTCAGAATAAATACAATAATGATGAATGCAAAAAAGAGAAAATCCTTTAGCTAGATAAGGGGCGGATGTAGCCAAGTGGATCAAGGCAGTGGATTGTGGATCCACCATGCGCGGGTTCAATTCCCGTCGTTCGCCCATCCCATCGAATTTTGGAAATTCGATTTGGAATGTTCCTATTTACGGCGACGAAGAATCAAACTATCACTATATTTTCTCCTTTTCCTACTTTTTCTTCCAAGCGCAGGATAACCCCAAGGAGTTGCGGGTTTTTTTCTTCCAATTGGAGCTTTTCCTTCACCGCCCCCGTGGGGATGATCCACAGGGTTCATAGCTGCTCCTCTTACTACAGGACGCTTACCTAGCCAACACTTCGATCCAGCTCTACCCAAACTTTTTCGGGTCACCCCAACATTACCCACTTGTCCGACTGTTGCCAAGCAGTTTTGGGATATCAAACGAACCTCCCCAGATGGTAATCTTAATGTGGCCGATTTACCCTCTTTTGCAATCAGTTTCGCTCTAGCACCTGCTGCTCTAGCTAATTGTCCGCCCTTTCCATGTTTGAATTCTATGTTATGTATGGTCGTGCCTAAAGGCATACCGGTTGAAGTAGATTCTTCTTTTTTATCAAAAAAAACCCCTTCCCAAACTGTACAAGCTTCTTCCAAAGCATACGGCTTTCTAGATGTATATGATGATATCGAAAAAAATAGATCTTTTCATCGTATAATGAAGTATCACATGAGTGGATATATAGGAATCCTAATCTGCCGAATCATTCATGTTATCATCTTCTACATCCTAGGTCTTTCCGTTCCGTCATCTGGCTTATGTTCTTCATGTAGCATTCAGACCGAATGACTCTATCAAATTACGTCGATACTTCCACATATTACGGGTAACGTAGGAGACATCTCTTCGGGGGATCTTCATTACCACTGCTTAGCTTTCAATTCGCCTCTGACCATCAAATGAAATGTGAATAACCCGTCCTCCTCTCTTTGAAAGAAGAGGCGCTTCCGGTTCGGTACGTGCTTCAAACAATTTTCTCCATATTACCATATCTCTAGAGTCAATAATTCTCTATTAGAAACTACTGAACTCAATCACTTGCTGCCGTTACTCAACAGTTTTCTGTTGAGGTCTATTCCATAGAGGTACTCCAATTGAATCAGTGATCGATTTCTAGGTTTTGTCGTAAACCTAATTGGTTACTTCCAATTACGTAAATCAATAGTTCAAACCGCACTCAAAGGTAGGGCATTTCCCATTGATATAGGAACTTCTGCACCAGAAACAATGGTATCTCCAATTATAGCCCCTCTGGGATGTAAAATATATCTCTTCTCACCATTCCCGTAGTGTATAAGACAAATGTATGTATTTCGATTAGGGTCGTATTCTATGGTTACGATTCTACCAGATATGTCTTTTTGATTCCGTCGAAAATCGATTTTACGGTATAGACGCTTATGACCCCCCCCTCTATGCTTTGCGGTAATGATTCCTCTGACATTACGACCTTTACTACAACGATGCCGTCCATAGATCAGATTATTTCGTGGATTGGATTTCATTTGACTGTCTACAGCTCCATTGCGTGTACTTGGACTAGAAGTTTTGTATAAATGTATCGCCGTGTTATTAAGTATTTTTCTTGAAGTTCTTTTCTTTAGAATCTCTAGAAGAGGTGGAATAGAATAACCTGATGGAAGCGTAATGATCATATGCCTGTAATGGATTGCATGTCCCATAATAGGTCTCTTCGACCCTTTCGGGGTAGTCGATGGCTATTCATAGCCATTACCTGAACACCAAAGAAGAGTTCAACCCAATACTTACTTGATTTCTGTCTTAGTTGATCCTGATTCGGCATTAGAAGTATGTATATTGATTCTTCCCCAATAACCGAAGACTTTTTCCTGTAACTACTCCATATTTGATTCCATCCATAACTCCAATTTCTTCCCTATGAGTCCCAGTATTGATCAGGATTCGAGTTCTTAATCTTCCTATGTTATGGTATGAATATACCATATTCAATTCGTTATGGATGGATGATGAGATCCCATCCATAGAGAGCCAACTTATTGAACATTCCCATTAGGGTGCATCCAGTAGGAATTGAACCTACGAATTTGCCAATTATGAGTTGGGTGCTTTAACCATTCAGCCATGGATGCTGAATCTAAGAGATATTATCATAATCTAAAAGATGTATGATCATAATCATACACATTGGATCAAAAACGGGGTCAGAGGGATCAAAAACCGCTAATTCGTATAAAGCCATCGAACCGGCCCAACCAGCAACTAGAGCTGTGTGCATTATATGAACAGAAAGCAATCGACCGGGATCATTCAATACGACAGTATGAACACGATACCAAGGCAAACCCATGGAAATACTCCTTAAGAGAAATAGAAACTATGTCACTTTATTTTATCGCATTAAACTCAAAAGACTATATACTGTGTACCTCACCTTTTTGCAGTAGATTCTGTATCAGAAAGGGCTCATTTTGATTTCATCCCATTGAAAATCAAAATAAGGGAACAACTCCGTTCGTAAGAACAAAGAGAAGCAGATCTATTCAGTCCAAGGCGCATCGGAAGATTGCATTTTTATAGTTAAACTGATCCATCGAATGGATCAAATATTAAGTGAATATTTTCACATTTTTTTATTTTTCTTTTTTTTTTTTATAGTGTAGGAGGAGCATGAAAAATTCCAAATTGAGTATTTCGAAGTTGCAAGACGTAGTCGAAGTCTTTGTTTCAGACTACATTTTGAACAGGGTGATAATCTTTCACTTATGTTCGTTTATGGTTATGCTTAGTACGAAACTCATTACTAACGACGAATGGTTACAGAGGGTCGATTTTTGGTTATCTAAGCGAAAAGATGCAAAAAGTGTTACTCCAGTTAACACTAAAACTATCTCTTTTAGTGAAAATTGTTTTCGGCGCAGATATGTCTTCTATGGACATATAGAAGAGGGTAGAGAAGCACAATTGTATAAAAATTGTGCAAGAACTTCACGTGCACACGCTCGTTTAAACGGAATCCTTTTAGATCAACTTTGTGAATTTCTTGTTCAATTCAAGAATGAACAAATGAGTCTGAATGAGATGACTGAGCGTTTTCGAAAAGAGCTTAGTGCAGCGATTATAAATCGCTGCATATACTTTGAACACAAAGTAGAGCTTTATGATATTAAAGTAGAGCTTTATGATATTTTCACTTTAGTCGATCTTTTTGTGGACATTAACGCCGACTTAGGATTGTGCAATTTGTTTTCTGAAATTATAGAAAATGCAAAATTGGATCAATCCATTAACCAAACCATCAATAGATCTTTGAAAATGGAAATATGCTATCCATTCGATAGTATCTTTCCACCCTTCTTAATCAATTTTTGTAGGAGCAAAAATCTCCTTTTTAAAATAGTGCTTTTAACTTTTCTTTGTTCCGAAGAGCGCATTTCGATCGACGAGTTTATATCTTATCTTGAAAAGCTTTACGAAGCGGAATTCGTTCCATTGATAGAGGCCAGTAATCTGGCTAACGGGCCCCGCCAAATTCAGAACAGGTTTTTAGAACCTGGGCACAATAATTCTATTCACACAATACAATTTTATAACCTTGCGAAGTCTTATTGTATTGATGAATTGAATATGATTCAGGTACAGTTGAAACGAATCCACTCTAATATGGCCGGGTTACGAGCCGGCCTTCATTTGTGCTCCAAGGAGCAAGTGTTTTTGTCTTGTAAAAGCGATTTGAGAGTCTACATGAAGTCTTATTGCAAACAATTCAAAAAAATCAAAGAAAATTTTGAAAAAAATCGCGAAACATCGGACATATTTGATTACTTTATTCAAACGCATGTCGATTTCGCGATATGCATTCATATATTCGAAATTATGAATGCTACGATACGATGGAATGATCCAGGTTGGTTGGATTCATCGTCTGAAGATAATTCAGACGATGATTGGAGTGATCTGATCAAGTTTGGTATTGGAATTAAGAAAAAAAACTTTGATCCACCAAAAATCCCGGGTTCAGGGAGGTAAATGTTTGAGAAAAGGTCAAATTTTAGCAGACGGTGCCGCTACAGTTGGTGGGGAACTCGCTTTAGGGAAAAACATATTGGTAGCTTATATGCCATGGGAGGGTTACAATTTTGAAGATGCAGTACTAATTAGCGAACGTCTGATATATGAAGATATTTTTACGTCTTTTCACATTCGGAGATGTGAAATTAAGACTTATGTGACTGAAAGAATCAATGATTCAAATATTAAACAATCAGTGAAGAAATATTACCTAATTTTCTAATCAACAACCAATACCTAAAAAATAGAAGTCAAAATGAAAATCATCATCAGCATTTTTTGTAGTAAAATAAGGATAACATTAATACTCTTCATAATAATCTTAAAGAAAAGTAGGAACTCTATGAAAAAAAAAAAGAAAAATACAGCACATGATTGGATATCCAGCTGGATCTTGGACTGGAGAGAGATATTAAGAGAGATCAAGAAATCTCACTCTTTCATAGACATTTTTTTCGACCAAGAACGCTTTATGAGACTCTTTGACTCCCGAATTTTGGGTATCCTATTTTCCAAAAATTCCCAGGGTTCAGGAAGCAATCGATATTTAACCAAAACAGGTTTAATAACTCGAGATTCCAGGATCAAAAATGTAGTAAAACGTGTCCATGGTGTCGTCAAAAATGTGGTAAGGGGTGTGATGCTACTTGTACTAGGGGTCTGTTTATGTCGTCTTCAAAATCGAAATATAGTTGAACGAAAAAATATCTATTTGAGGGGGTTTCTTCCTATACCTATGAATTCGGTTGGATCTAGAGAAGAATCTTCTAATATTAATAGATTTGTAATTTCGCTTTTGTATCCTCCAAAAGGATCTTCTAATCAATCCATACATCATTTCGATTCCATTAGAAATGAGGATGTGGAACGAACAGAGATAGAATCAGGTCGATTCCCGAAATTTCTTTTTGGATCTTCCTCAAAGTTCCGGCTATCCGCAGAAGGTGAAAAGCGGATGAATAATAATCTGCTTCCGGAAGAAATCGAAGAATTTCTTGGGAATCCTACAAGATCCATTCATTCTTTTTTCTCTGACAGATGGTCAGAACTTTATCTGGGTTCGAGTCCTACGGAGAGGTCCCCTGTAGAGAAGGCTCTTTGGAAGAGAAAATTGGGTGTTTCTTTTGTCCCCTTCAGGCGGCGATCGGAACATAAAGAACTGGTGGATCTATTCAAAATAATTAGGTATTTACAAAAAACCGTCTCAATTCATCCTATTTCCCCCGGGTATTCTATGATTCCGAAGGAGAAATCGAATGCAGAAGATCGATTTGCAGAAATGGTAAATCGATTCATTCTATCAATAACGGAGCCGAATAAGGATTCCATTGGAAAAGATAGTATGAATCATCGAACTAGGACGAAATCTACGATCAATCAACATTTATCCAATTGGGCAAAGAGTGAGAAGAAATGGTTCGACCCTTTTATTTGTCGAACCCAGAGATCCAGGAATGGGTATCCTGATGCATATAGCAAATGGTCGAATGAGTTCCAGAATCTCCAGGAAGATTTCCTGGGATATTTCTCTTCGAAACAGGAGAAGCTTCAAGTAGTCTTCGATCAATTACGAGATTTACGAGATCAATTACGATGCCATATCACTGATTTTTCGAGTTATTGGGATTTGATTGATTGGTCCGAAATTTTCGACATATACGAATTCACTTTCACTAAGTTATTTCTTGTCCTTTTGCCCATGGCACGTCTCTTTTTTCATAAGTTACTTAAGTTACTTATCTTTTTTCCTAAGTTTTTGTACTGGTTATATCCCCGATTCTCTGTACATATCGGGAATATCGCCATTCATAGTTCTGAGATGTACATTTATGAATTGAAAGATCCGATCCAGGAGAAGTCGTTCGAACCACTACGTCTTCAAATCGTTCTTTTGAAGAAATTGAAACCCTTCTTATTGAACGATCATAATACTTCTCAAAGATTGGACGATCATAATACTTCCCAAGGATCGAAATTATGGATCAATGAAGAAAGAATATTCCCATTTATTTCAACGAAATATCAAAGTGGATGATTGACTCATCCCATAGTAGAAAGAATCGCATGAAATCCTTTGATAACACGGATTCCTATTTCTCCATCATACCCCATGATCGAGACAATTGGCTGAATCCCGTGAAAGCATTTCATAGAAGTTCTATGATATCTTCTTTTTATAAAGCAAATGGACTTCGATTTTGGAATGATCTACATCACTTTTGGTTCTGGGTCTCTTGTAAGAAAAGATTTCCCTTTTTTGTGGAAAAAATTCGTATCAATAATGAGGATCTTACATATCGAAAATTCCTCAATATCTCATTTATTCGCAACAAAATAGTTTCTTTGTACGTCGGTCAAAAAAAACATTTTGTTTTGAGTCTTTCTGCAAGGGTATCTGACATAAACATACCTCAGGATCAGGATTTTCCAAAAAGTAGCGACAAAAGAGAGAACTTGTACAAATCTTTCATGTATAAATTGTATCAAAAATTCTATAATAGATTCTATACATCTTTCATTTTTCCAAGAACTCTTTATGCAATTCAATCCGATCCAGTCGTTTTTAGAGCTAGTTCCTCGATCGCGGACCTTTTAAGACCAATTCAATCTGATCCAGTCGTTTCTAGAGCTAGTTCCTCGATCGCGGACCTTTTTAGATTGGAAAAAACTTTTTGGCAATCTTTTTCAGATATGAATCGATCTGATTCAAAAATGAAGAACTTGCATCAGTATCTCAGTGTCAATTCAAACATGGACTGTGGATCAAATCCATGTTCTGAGAAATCTTTACCATCCGGAAAGAAGGAAAAAAGGAGTCTTTTTGGTTTTCGAAGTAAAAAGAAATACGTTAAAAAAAGAAATATCAAAATAATCAATAAAAAAAAACTTTTTTCTGTAAAACTTTTCGAAGGGAATATTGAAGAAAATATTATTTACTTAGAATGGACTATTTACAAAGAATGGCTTGCTCACGATCTTTACTACGAGCGGGTTCAAATATTTCAGATTCATCCTTTCCGAGATTTTTTCCTATTTTATATTCCCAACCGTGATATCCAAAATTCAAGATATTCTGGATATACCATGGGTATATCTTGAGAAGATTTTGATGAAATGGACTCTGATAAGTGAGAAGATTTTGATGAAATGGACTCTGATAAGTAAGAAGATTTCAATCTTCATTTAGTACAGCTACTCCGAAAAAAGACTAATCTGTCTCGAACAAAGACTGATTCTTTTAATGGGTCTTCTCCTTTTCTTTCTTGTACATTTTCATTATTCTTCTCATATAGGAATAAGTCATTGATATCGGCTGAGTTCCTCTTTTCAATTCTTTTCCTTCTTCTTTTGCTGGATATCTCGCTTGTAGAGGTCTTACCTTCATTTGCAAAACCTGTCGTCAGTTATTTCTAGATTTTGAAAAGATCAAATCTTGGGCAAATCCATCATGCTTCATGGAGTTGGAAAAACTTAGGGATAGGTATCCTATATCTTCTTTCAGGTCAGAGAATTTAGAGGATCCCTTTCCAGTTATTTTCCAGGATCCCATTGGATTTATAGAGAATCCCCGTCCAGTTATTGCTATTCTGCAAAAATACTATGTTATTCTGGAAGAATACATAGGAGAATTCTTCAATTTTCTGATAGAACTAGGATACCTACTACTTTTCAGGAAGAATCTGAGAATCGAAATCGGATCGATTTGCTCATCTCTTATCTCACCTATCGCATAAGTTCTTTCATAAGTCTCATCCCAAATAATTTCATCAATCAAATCATTTTTTTTATAAATACGAGACATCTAAGTCCTACAAGTATAGAGATGTATTCATTGATAAGGAAAAGAAAAAAGGTGGGAACTGGGATGATGAAATAGAATCCTGGGTGGCGGACACCGATTGGGTTGATGATCAAGAAAAAGAATTTGTGGTTCAGCTCTGCACCTTAAGTACAGAAAAAAGGATTAATGAAATTCTATGGAGTTTGACTCAGAGTAATCTTTTAGATGAAATAGTGGAACAACCTGGATCCAATTATTTACGGTACTTATTTGAAATGCAGCAAAAGGTCTATTGAATTATGAGTTCAATAAATCCTGTTTAGCGGAAAGACGGATATTTCTTGCTTATTATGAGACAATAACCTCGTGGGGACTTTTCATTTGTCATCTCGTCCAACCCCCTTTTCGCTTCGCTTAGCCCCGTACCCTTCTAGGAGTGTTTTAGTGATAGGTTCTATAGGAATTGGGCGATCCTATTTGGTCAAATCCCTAGCGAAAAATTCTTATCTTCCTTTCATTAAGATATATCCGCTCGAGTACCGGTATTTATACGATTACGATTGCGATTTTTACGAGGCGTCTTTTTGGTCTTTTTGGATGGTGAATCATATTGGGTTGGAGGTGAATTCGACGACTGTGAGGATGAGGGTATTACTTCTATTCCTTTTGATGTTGATGATTTTGATGTTGATGATAGTGGCGATATTGCTAAGAATATTAATTTTGATAAGATTCTTTTCAATATGACACAGGATAGGCTAACTAGCAATAACCCATTTTATTGGGATATGACCGTGCAATTCGATTTGGCAAAAACAATATCTCCTTGTATAGTATGGATTCCAAACATTCATGATCTGGATCGGGATGAGTTGAGGTATTTATCCCTCCATCTAGAAGAGAGCTCTCTTTCCAATTCCAAGGATCGTCAAAGATGTTTTACTAGAAATATTCTAGTTATTGCTTCGACTCATATTCCCCGAGAAGTGGATCCCGCTCTAATAGGCCTGAATAAATTTAATACATTCATTAAGATACGAAGGCTTACTATTCCAGAACAACGAAGGTACTTCCGGATTCTTTCATATACTAGGGGATTTGGCTTGGAAAATCAAATATTCGATAGTAAGAAATTTGGGTCTATAACCATGAGTTCGAATGCACAACATCTTGTAGCACTTAACAATGAGGTCTATCAATTAGTATTACACAGAGGAAATACATAATAGAAGAAACGAATTCAATTCGATTCGCTTCTTTTAGACAGACTTGGGATTTTCAAACTCACATAAGATGGTTTCAGGATCATAGGATCTTTTTGTATCAGATAGGAAGAGTTTTTGCACAAAATATATTTCTAAGCAATTTTCCCATAGATCCTATATATATCTATATGCAGGACCCTATCGCGAGGAATAAAATATGGAGTTCTTATTTGTACAAATGGTACGTCGAACTTGAAACAAATTTGAAGAAAATAACGATACTTCTTTATCTTTTGAGTTGTTCTGCCGGATTGGTCACTCAAGATCTTTGGTCTTCACCCGGACCCGATGTCAAAAATTGGATCACTTCTTCTGAATTTCTTGAGAATGATTCTCAGCTAGTTCAGAACCTATTAGAATTAGAAGGCTTTCTGGTGGGATGCTCATGGATAGAAAAAAATAGCAGTGAGACATTACTTCTTCGGTCCGAACCAAAGAATCCGTTAGATATGATGCAACAGAATTCTTTTTCTACCCGTTATCGTAGTAGATTGAGAAATGAAATAGAAATAAACGAATCGGAGTTTGAAGAAGAGCATGAAGCCGTGAACCCGCAGAAGATAGAGAACGATTTCTTCAATGAAAATCAAATAGAAATAGACATAGTCCGGTCTCCTAGAATATTTCGCTATATATTTGATAATCTCGAAATTGAGAATATCAAAAAGCTATAAAATCGGGACTTCCTTATTGGGCCGAGTCATTTCAGGGCAACTGGCCTTTTTATCTTGAGGAAGATCAGCTCAAGAGGAGGAGCTTCAAGAGAATGATTCGGAGTTCTCGGAGAATGAAACAATTCAGCACCAGAAACAAGACAGATTTTCAAAAGAACAAAGCTTTTTTATAATAAACCGATTTATTTGGGAACCTTCGGAGCCATTCTTTCTCGTAGTCATATACCTGTACTTTTGGCTTTCACCTCGAGAATTTTTTTTCAGATGATCATTTAGATGAGAAGAGTCCTGACCTAAATAAGCATCCTTCTTCATATATAGAAGAAGACAGTTGGTTCCATAAGGGGAGAAAAGTACTACGAATTGTTGGGGCGTCGTCAGAGATGGCAAAGAAGACTTAGAATCAATAGTTCCTTATCTAAAGGATCTTTCTCCTCTCATATTCTGTTCGAGAGTTATCAGTATTTAGCGAATCTGTTCCTATCTAACGAAAGGCTATTGGATCAAATGACCAAAATATTGTTGAGAAAGAGATGGCTTCTCCCGGAGGAAATGAACATTTGATTTGTGGAACAGGAGAAAGATTTCCCATTCCTTATCCGTAAAGATATGTAGCCATGAAAAAGGGAAAAGGCCTAGCGTGGAAGAGGATTGGCCGGGTGGTTGGTAGAGTCGTGGAAACACTTGTTTATTCGATATTTTGGACCTTAGTTCATACAAGCATAAATTTCAATCTTAGATCAAAGCACTATGTACGGATGATATAAACTGCCTAAACAAGAATTCCTTTCTTGTTTAGGCGAACAACCAGAGTAGAAAAACAGAGTAGAAAAACGGATTCATTCGGATCGACATGAGGGTC
>JAMFTS010005230.1:0-28212 GCA_028095005.1 Rhynchospora pubera | reverse complement strand
CTCCATTCATTTGTATTTTTATCAAAAAGTTCAGCCACCTTAATTCTCCTATCTCTCCTCGAGGCATTCATTGTAACCTGCCAGCCATTGTACCAAGGTTGTGATAGTACCTCAATTTTATTTCCATCCCCCACTTGCCAATTAATATCTTGCATGAAGAACTCTCTCATTTTGATAGCCTGACGCCACAAAGGACTGGCTCCTGCCATGTTTTTTGCTCTCCAAAAACCAAGATTGTTATAATATTTGCCTTTGCACACCTGTACCCAAATCTTATCCTCCTCACTTATCATGGACCAGACCAGTTTTAGGAATAAGGCATCCCCAAAAATGTCAAGCCGCCTCACCCCAAGTCCTCCTCTATGAAAGGGTTGGCAGATTTTCTTCCAAGCAACAAATGACAAGTATCTCGTTCGATCAGTCTTGCCCCAAAAGAATTTGGCTATCAAACTTTCCATTTGTTTTATTATACCCTTTGGTAGTACCTCAACACTCATGTAATATACTGGTAGACTCATCAAAACAGATTTCAAAAGCACCAACCTTCCTGCATGAGACAACATGTTTGATCTCCATCCCGTGAGCCTTGATTTGAGTTTCTCCAGGAGCATGAGAGCCGTATTCTTTGCACTATTCTGCCTTGTAATCATGGCCCCCAAGTATCTCTCTTCAGTTGCCGCTTCATCTGCTTGGAACAGAGTTTTCACCAAATGTATTTGTTGCTCATCACACTTCTTTGACATCCACAATTTTGACTTTGTTGGGTTGATTGACAAGCCTGACACGGCTCCAAAATTCTCCATGAGAGCACACAGGTTCTGTACTTCACTTCTTTCAGCTCCCCCTATCAATATAAGATCATCTGCATAAACAATATGAGTTAGGACGGGACAGGCAGGGGCTAATTTGATTCCTCGTATTTGTTCCCTTGCCAAAGATTGGTGCATGGTTCGTGTGAGCATTTCCATGACCATGATGAAGCAATATGGTGACATAGGGCAACCTTGGCGTAGACCTCGTGTTGGCCTTAGGAAACCATCTCCCGTGCCATTGACTTGAATTGTAACCTTGGCATCTCTGAAGGAAGATAGAAGGAGGTCAACTATCTTTCGCGGCATATTTAAATATTCCATAGCATCATGAAGAAAACCCCAATCAAGCTTATCAAAAGCTTTTGAGATATCAGCCTTTAACATGAAAGCACTCTGGTTAAATCGGCTAGAGGAGAAAGAATGAATTATTTCTTTGACAAGGACTATACTATCAGATATGCATCTCCCCTGGATAAAAGCAGTTTGCTCCTTGGAGATTATCTGTTTCAAATAAGGCCTTAGTCTCTGTGCAATTAATTTCATAACCAGCCTGTAAATCACATTTCCTATGCTCAACGGTCTATAGTCAGTTGGTGAAACCGGTTCTGTCCCCTTTGGTATAAGAATGACATTGCACCTTAGCCAAGGCTCAGGAATAGTTGAGGTAAGGAAAATGTGTCGGATTTTAGCAACCAAATCGCAACCCAAGATAGCCCAATTTTCTTGAATAAATCGACAAGTTACTCCATCTGGACCCGGACTCTTGTCAGGGCCCATTCGGAATAAAACCTTCCTAATTTCATGGTAGTCTGGAAGGCGGCTTAAGGCAGTGTGTGCAGAGAGTGGGATTTTAGGTTTATCATCATTTTGTAAGAGTTGGAAAAATAAGGATCTGGAATGTTGAGTTTGGTCAGCTAATAGGTTAGTTTGGGCTGTTATCGGTTTTGGACAGTAGAGGTTTTGGAAGTAGTTGACAAAAGCAAAACGGATTTTCTTTTCATCTCCTGTTAGAGCTCCATTTGCATCCTCCATTGCCGTGATCAGGTTGTGTCTCCGGCGGTTTGTCGCTACCGTATGAAAGAATTTTGTGTTGCGGTCCCCTCCTTCCTCCCACTGCAATCGGGCACGCTGCCTCCAGTAAAGTTCATGTTGTTCTTCTATCAAACTATACTGCTTAAGCAATTCAGCTTCCTGGGCATGATCTCTAGCTATCGGATGTTGCAACTGCACATCATATATTTTTCCAGCCAATTCCTCTAGCCTTCTTCTTGGGGTTTTGTGTTTTCTTGCCCAGTTATGTATGTTGTCCCTCATTGCATCCCACCGACTCTCCCAGGACTGATCTAAACCTTGTTTCCATTGCTCCTCCCATGCTTGCTTGAACCCGGTTTGCTTAAACCACCAAGTTTCCATTTTGAACTCCCTTCGCCTATCAGGAGGTTTTTTAATTCTCAAGAGAATAGGGCAATGATCGCTATGGATCATGGGCAGATGATTCACATATGCATTTGGGTATAGCTCCAACCAATCCGGTGTTGCCAAAACACGATCCAGCCTTTGATAAATAGCCTCTGACACACTTCTTTTATTGGTCCAAGTAAAGGCAGGTCCTTTGTAGCCAATATCTACTAGTCCCGAGTTAAACACGAACTCTTGGAAATCTATGGAATTCGGCTTGAACCGGCTGCTGCCCCCAAACTTCTCACTAGGATCCAGTATTTCATTGAAATCTCCAAGCAAACAGACCCTCCCATGCATTTGTATAAGGTGTGTCAAAGTGTGCCAAATATGCCTACTTTGAAAATGAGAAGGATCTCCATACACTCCAATAATGATCCAAGGAGGCTTATCTTTAACTGTGACTCTCGCACAAATATAGCTTAAGGAAGAATTAAGAACATGAATGCCAACCGTACTGTCCCATGCCATGCAAAGACCCCCAGAAGTACCCCTTGCCGGTACAGTAAAATAATCATGAGTTGGTATGGTATTCATGAACCTAGCCATCCTTCTCCTCGAGGACTTTGTCTCCGACATAAAGATTATGCTTGTACGCGTAGATCGGATCGTGTCTCGTAGGAATTGTTTTTTCCGCGGTCCCCCGAAGCCGCGGCAATTCCAAGAAATTGCATTCATTGAGAAAGTGGAGGCGAGTTTGGGTTCGCCTCCCTGGCCCGCTTGCAGTTTATCTGCAGGATGTTTGAGGTTTCTTTTCCATCCAATGAAATCTGCCTAACTGCCTCTTCATTTAGATCCATAAGACGCTTTTGTTTTTTGGCCACATTGTTGTCACTGGGTCCCACCGATTCATTGCTAGAGGTTACATTTTAATTAACCATCCTCTCACCTGAGCTGTTTTGTGATGGGGTTGGTGTACTGCTTTCCTTCCTAGGCACCCGGGTTCTGTCATTAATCCATCTCCCTATTTGCTTGTCAGGTATCTCTTTAGTATACTTCCCCTCCATTTTCATTCTCCACAGTCTCATTTTAATTGGACAGTTAGTGTGGTCATGTCCAATGAAAGCACAAAATAAGCAAACATTAGGAACCCCATTATACACTATGTGCGCCCAGAACGGCTCCTTGTTCCTACGGTTGACAGGAACTTTAGGAACCAGTGCCTCATTCACTTTAACCATAACTTGCTGCTTATAGAATTTGTACTTTCCAAAGAAACCAATTTTAATGTCAGTTAAAGGAGAACCGACCTTTTTGAAAACCAACTGTACCCCTTCAAGTGTTACTGCTTCAGCTGGTATGTTATGCACCTCTACCCATACCGCAGCCTCATTAACCTTCGGCTCGATCACATCCTCCATACCTCTGGCCATACAACTTATCACCATATCACCTCTGATATGCCAATTTCCCCTTAGCACATAGAACATATCTTGCTGACATATAAACTGAACTATAAAGTGGTTTGATCCAGCCGCCTCAATCTCTGTATCAGGGTGTACTGCCCAAGCATTAAGCATGGTGCTTGAGAATAAAGAATGTGTAATAGTTCTCTGAGTCAACACCCTAGCAATAATACAACATGACCAGTCTCTTTCCTTCTCAGCTTGTTGGGGAATTTCAACAGCCTCTATTCCATCATTATCATTTGAGCTCAGAGAAGCAAATTGTGCTAAGAATTCCTCATCATTCAGATCCATAATGGTATTGGGAGTAAGTTTCGATCTAGTCTGAGTTGGTTTTTTGGAGGGTGTGATTGGGTTATGGTTAAGATTTAAGGTGGAAGGTACTGGGCCAAGTATGGAGTTACAGTTTTTGAAAGAATGTGTTTGGTGCAGGGAGCTATTATGGGCATTTAGTGGGCAGGAAATTTGGTTAAGGGTATTTAAGGTCTTGGCACGTGTCAGGCTTTGGTTGGGTATGGTTTTTGACAAGTGTAAATTTTTTATTTGGTAGTAGGTTTTATTTTGGGCAGTAGAGTTATTAGAGAAAGACATGGAATTAGCAACTGAGGTAGGGGCCTTTCCTTCATAGGCAGGGTTGACAGTACCAAAAGTTACATTCTTCTTGTTTGGTAGTGTGTACGTTGCTTGTTTCTCCCCAGGTACCAAGTATTGTAGTTGTACACAATGACAATAAATGTCTGTGCATTGCCCAAGCCTTATTGGTTCCCATGGCAAATTGAGACAGAGAGGTACATTTCCCACATTAGTAAGTAAGAAGCTGCCAATTTTATGAACCAGTCCTGTACCAAGGACAGGTTTCATAGAGATAGAAACTGCATTACCTCGCACGCCCCAAAAGGTCTCAGCAGGTTTAGAACCAAGCACCCAAACTGGATTAATTGTTATCCTCGGTGAACTTGGTGTACAGGAAAAATCGGTGGACCAAACTCGAGATTCATGACCAGTGTCGAGGCTTGTTGGCCGATCAACAGACTCATTGTTACTAGATGGGTAAGATGGCATCTTAGTGCAGCAGTAGAAGGGAAAGTAATTGGTGGGAGAAGAGAGTGAGAGGAATATTTAGAAGATAAATGTCAGAGAAGCAATAAGCAATCGGGTAAAAAGTCAATAGGAAAAAAAGAGAGAAGCATCTAGAGGTAACATAGGCGATAAATATCAGAGGAGCGATAAGTAGTCCGGTAAAAAGTTAATGGAGAAAAAGTGAGTAATAAATGATACTGTATCATAAAGGGGACAAGATACAAGCAGCATTGAGAACCTAGAATTGTGGCAGAGAGGGGGAGGAGAGAGAAGGATGCTAGGTGGAGCCGAAGGAAGTGGAATAGAAGCCGGCTCAATGGTTAAGCGGCACCGGCGGAGCTATTCCATTTCACTGTGTCATTTCATCGAACAGCTGACGAGCACACTCACGGTATCCTCTCTTGCTCAGAAATGGCTTAACCCTAAAACCTAAAATTAAGCATGTCTTTTGTTGGGGACGTACCTAGACCTAAATAAGCATCAAGCAGGACCAACTTGGTGTGGAAAACACGTCTAAAGTTGTCTTGTATTGGGAAAAAAAACGTGTGGAGAAAACTTACCAAAAACAACCTCTTCGGTTATGGAAAGTCTGGTGCACTTGGAACGGTCCATTCCAGGTAAGTCAAGGCTGTTGTTTTCTTATTTTGTCTTGCCCAATCCGTTCTGCCGGCAGGCTGGTCTGTTCCACTCCTCTACCCATCAGGTTCCTAAACAATATTAGAAACTTTTCATACAAAGCACCTTTTAATTCTACTAGTAATCTTGCCAACCCTAATGTGTGGACAAAATTTATTTGAAAAATAATCTTTGGACTTCAAGTGTTAACCATCTCAAGTTAAAAAATTGGCACAACCATCTCCAATTGAGGCTCGAGCTTTTTTACTTCCTGACATAGAGATCAGATTTATCAATTAATAACCTATCTAAATTTATTCTAAATAATAACAATCAACATAAGAGGTAGCTTTCTGTGAGTGTCCGTATATCATAGCAAATGCAAAGGGCATTCTGGAGTCTATAACATAATAGCTTAATGAACATGAAAATCCTGATTAAATTAAATGTGATAAAGTATTTACTTGAATGCTTTTGATTTTATAATTGCTTTCATCTAATTTGTAAAAAGCTAAGGACTGAATAGAAAATGTGTTGAGCCTAACTTGTCAGAACTTGAAACTCTTCATATCTTATGGTATTTAGACCTAACAAATAAGGAATATTTCTATATTCAAAAGTTAACTTCAAATCTTTTGACTGTTTAGTAGCAAAGTACAAAAAATATATAAATAGACCTAACAAATAATAGTTTTGTATACCATACATGGCATCCATCCATCATATCTACATCATATATTAAATTCATGCAGACACACGGGCCACATGGTATAATATAATCAGCTCCAACTATTCTATTTTACATAAAATGCGTAAAAATACCTGTAGGATAGGTGATAGTATTCAGGTGGAAGATTACAAAATGACGCAACTATTTCAAATCACATGAAATTATCACTATACCCATCGTGAATAATTAATAAATCTATCCAGCACCTCGTGACCCATAAGGTGGTGGCAGCATTTGTTGAGTTGCTGGAACTGCAGTCACAGCAGCTGGTGGAGCAAAGGTTTGGCTTGTAGTACTTGGGTTTTGGTACAAGCTTTGTGCTAGTACATATGCCCCAACTGGCACAGCAGGATTCCAAGCTGAACAGGTGGCACCGGTCCAGGTTGGATTGGAGAAGGTACGGTTGCAGTGTCCTTCCAATGCTTCCTAATTAGCGTTGCTGTCACCACATGATCTTAAAGGAAAGGTACAAAATAAAATCAGAATAAATAACTATCAACATTTGCACATTTTTAAACATAATATATATTGAATTTCGCTATAGACAAGGTTAAAATCTCACCTGGATACTGAATGAAAGCTTGCATTTCTCCTAAATTGTCAAAGATTGCTATCTTTTGTACAGTTCCAAAGGTAGAGATTACCTGAAGAACAACAACAAATTAATGTTGAGAAAAACAAAAGAGAATAACAATGATAAAAATTTACAACAAATATCACATACTGTGTAAAGTACATCAACCGTAACAACATATTGTACATTCCCTAGAAGCTAGAAGGACATTGCTCTCAGGCTCATTTGTCTTTCCATCAGGGCTCACTGTTGGCTGTTAATACCATAAGAGGGAATGTACAATATGTTGAATTTTCCTTTACCGTCAGGGCTCATTCAGTTTGTGCAGTAATAACCCAGTTCATGGAGTACTGGCAAGTACTGTGGCCTCCCAAGTTGAAGGACAGCATTTGAAGTCTCAAAATTACTGGACTCTTTTCCAATGCAACTGGTGGAAGGCAATGGAGAAGAGTTAGGTTCAGCTGAAGGCACAAGCAAAATGACAGTTGGAAATGATATGGAGATGGATGTGTTTGGCTACTTCCAGGGACTTGTCACAGTTCAACATGAATTTTGATCCATTGTTGGCTCGTATAGTTGTTGATTGCTTGCGTTGTCTAAATGTTTTTTTTTAAATTGTGTATTTGTTGGTTTGATACTTTGGATGTTAGATAATAATGCTGCACCGGTACAGTAGATTTGGGGTACCGGTGCACAGTGTTTTTGTTTTGATTGGATGCTATCTTTGATAGTGTTTGGATGTATCTGTAACTGGGTTTCTTCTTCTTGAATGAAAAAGTGGTGGTTTCGGCCACTTATTTCAAAAAAAAAAAAAATCTTCAAAATTTAACCATGAACACTCAGAAGAACAGAGTCAGAATCCATACCTGCTCCCATTCGACTGGAATTTCATATTCAAATCCCTGTGTGCTGAATAGGTTATGCACAAAATAGCATGTCTCTACATGTTCTGGAAGTAAATATCTATACAAAAAAAACTACCCAGAGTTAGTCTCAGAAATCCGAAATATGATTTGTTTCCTTTACCTTTTTCCTTCTATAAACACTTATTTTCATTGTTTTCATGCACAACCTTGGTATGCTTGATGCTTCTTCCATCCAATGCATTCTTTGCTTCCATTGCATTGCCACATCAGTATACTGAATCAATGCCTGTTAAAAATTGGAACAAAAATTTTAAAAATAAAAAAAATATTGACAATGAATAAAGGAGCAAAACTAACGGATCCAGTTACATGAGTCTACAACAGTAGATAATTTAGAAACTGCACAAAATGAAACCAAACTTTGGTATAAAAATAATGGTACAGTATCGACTCTGTCTGTACCAGTATAAAATTGCTATTCTATGTATATTTGATGCCTCGATAAATTTGTTTCAACTACTTTTATAGTCGTTGTGGCGGTGGTCCTTCACAAAATACCCAAACACACACTTTCAATGCCGATGACCCCACTGCCAGTAATCATTGGATGAGTGTATCTCAATGTTGACTATTTGGTTCGCATCCCAATGTTGATCCTTTCACTAATTTTTTTCAATAAATTTAGTGCGTGATCAATTAACAAGTAATACAATTCGGTTGACTTGGAGTCTTGGATTCAAAATAATGCAAATGTTAAAAATGGGTTTATGTTAAGGGTTCAAAATTTCAAATTAAACTGCCCTGATAACTACCTCCAGCAGTAACTAGACAGCCTCTGTCTAGTATGTCTAAAAAAAACTACCTCCGGCAGTTATGACTTCAAATGACTCTTTAATAATTTTGATGCATTTTTTGTATATATTTTGGCGCCTCTTTTCATGTCTCACTTTGTTAACCATGAAAGCTTTTCAGGAAAAAAAATGTTTAAATTTATTTGTTCATGGACTCATCTCAATTGACCGCCGGTTCTGCGGTTCACGCACTGAATCAGGTACAATGTTTGGATGGTATTAATTTGAAGTGAGACCAATTCATTGAACTTTAAAAAAAATGAGGGAAAAAAATTGTTTTTCCTTCAATGCAGAAAAATATTTCATTTTTTGTAGTCCTTGTAAAATTGTACAAAGTTGATATCCTTTAATCCTTTTCTTCATTTAATTTACGTTTTTTTTTTCAAAAAGCTTTTTTATTATCTTTCTTTTATTAAAATTAATGGACTAATTTGTTTCTCTGATGTTAACATCTTTCATATGTTTTTTTATTGACAATATGGTCAGGGATGCTGAGCTCCAACTTATTTTGATTCATTCCATAATTAAAACAAGTTTGCTCTACACCCTTTGGATAAGGTGTGGGAAGAAGGGAAGAAGTGAGAAGAAGTATTGGAAAATGTGTAACTTCGTGAAAAATTTAGATTGTTTATAATAAATTTATTCTTTTATTTCTTTTTTCCTTCTTCCCAAATGGAATCCAAACAGAGCCATAGAAATCAAAATAGTTGGCAGCCCACTGCAGACCTGAATGCAACAACCGTTCAATTACTAATAAACAGCGTAGTTAATTACAAGAGGTGAACTACTATAAGGAGATACTCGTGAATAACCATTTTAAAATTGAAGAGACAGAGTTTCACTGTTCCAGTGGAAGGGATCGGCCGCTGTAATTTGACCCATGCCATTGACGGTAGTGTCAAGGTCCAACCTATGACTATGAGTCTATGACGCTGGGCTAATTGCTTAATTCAGATAAGGATCAAAAGGCCAGGGGTCTCTCTTTAGGCTTTTCGGAATGAACTCTTTGGGCTTCTCTTTCTTTAATTAAGATAGATGTGGTCTTCTACTCTTTCGAGTACAGAACTTGATAACTTGTTATTAAGGAAAAAATAGAGCTTATTATATTCAGATGGGAGTATATAACGAGTTTTGTTATGGTTAGTTGCAACTCACCAAAGGGTTGGTGAGTCGTGATCAAAACTCATAGATCTAGTTCAAAACGACTGATTCAAACCGTCCAATATGATCTTCCTATTAAAATTTCCATGCAAATGAAATTTTATATTTTTTTGAGATTTGTAGGTATTTTTTTCAGATTTTTTAAAACTGTTATTTTTTAACGGTTCTGAACTAATTAGATTAACGAATTTCTAAATTTTCAAAGAAATCATATTGGACGGTTTGAATCGGTAATTTTAAACTAGATTTAGGTATTTTGATTGTAACTCACCGATCCTTTGATGAGTTACAACTCACCATAACAAAACTCTATATATAAAACATAAAATTATTTTCATAACATGATGTTGGGAAACCAAATTAAAAAGTATATTTCATATAAGTGTACTTGAATATTATTTAATAACCCAGAGTCCTTGCAATATTAAGTTGAATGTGACTGTGACGTAATTGTGCTCCCTTTTTAAGTCTCTTTTTTAAGAAATGAAAGGTTGGTAAAATGAAGTCAAGGGAGTTTTTTGTGATAGCATGCCTCGCCTCCTACACACGCTCTGTCTCCTCGCTCCACCATTCCTCCCTCATCCTCTTCCCATTTGCCTCGCATCTCTCTTCATATCGCCTCCCTCTTTTCCCTCCTCGGCCTCTCTCTCTTGCTCCGCTACAAGCACTCCTCTCTCTTCTCCCTGCAATAATTAGTTCTGCGCACGGAGTGGAGGGGGCAGGGTCAGTGACATGGGAGGGGTTTTATATCTAATTATGTATTAAATTAAATAACTTATTGAAAAGTATATTTAGACCATAATATTATTTAGCTTTTATCCATTAATTTGTCTTTATCAATAGTAAAAAAGTACAAACATGGGTTGAGGGAGAATTGCATCTAACAATTATGCATGGTTCCACAGTTTGTATAGTAAATAATTAAGTACAAAATATGGTTTTATGGATCAATTGATCGATAGCTATATAAGTAATTAATTAAAAAATTAAATTTATGTCACTACAAAACTTGTGAATCAGATAAAACTTTATGCTTACTCAGGAATACATTATTTTAATCCCAGCAAAGCACGTTGATGATATTCTATGATCTAGGCCTAGCTAGTAATGGGATAGTCTAAGTCGGACAAGAAGTAAGATGTTTATGTTAAGTCATTCACTTTATGCGTCAGCGACTCTCTGTTGTCCTCGATTTTCATAGATACAACAAGTTGCTGCAATAACATAATGGTGCCACTCATATACACTGGCATGAATCCAAATCTTCCATTTTCCATTGAAATGGTCTTAATCCTAGGTCCCTAGAACATGTAAAATTTTGTTTGGCAATTTTGAGAGTCACACATTCAACATGTAGATCATACCATTATTATTTCAAGAAAAACGTTTATAAATGGATTAGATACTTGAAAAAACATATAGTTCTTAGTTTCTTTACAACTTGAAGTTAATAAACATTCTATTTCATCACCCACTTTATATAACTTTCATATTTTTACTACTAATTTATTTTCAATTGACAAAATTGAGATATTAGAGAAAATTAAAATATTTCATTTTTCAAATCCTTATTAATAGAAATAAAGTAGGCACAGAGCTGACAAGAGAGGATGAAAAATTTCTCATTTTTATAATTGTTTGCGACTTCTTTAGCATTCTGATTTTTTATTGACGCCAATCTATCGGGAGTTGTGCTATCAAGATCAAGCTAATTTTATATTTTGATAACATTAATAAACCAAATCAAAACAAATTTGAAAATTTAATATATTTAAAATCAAAATAAGTTAAAAAAACTCACCATATTGATGATCTAGTAGAATACATAAAAATAGTTGTACCCAATACTTGAAGAAAGCAATCTATGAAGATTGGTAAAGATTGTTTTGATATTTACCGTGTTCGTGCAAAAACAGATGAATTCGTATGTGATTTAATTATTAAATAATTAATATAATTTTTACCTATATTGACTTAATTTTGGTTTGTTTCTATACAAGACCATTAAAAAAGGTTGAACTAGAGAGACAGGAAAAAAAGAAAAAAAAAAAGAAATGGGAATATTTACGACTTTTTCAAAGTAATTTCCCAAGGTCTCAAGAACAATTTGACAATCTAGGATCTTTTCCGAAAAAAATAAAAAAGAGGTTTGTTTTATTTAAATAGTAAAACATTATGACTTGAAACTTTAACTTAGTGTTCTCTAAACTGAATTCTTTTGCAATTTTTAGGAGGAAAGACCATTTAAGGAGAAAAAGACTAAGAAGTAAAAGGAGTCTTGTTTCAAGGTTAATTTTAGCTTTAATCCAATGATGATGAATAGTAATTTGTAAATAGAAATTAACAACAGTTTAACGACTCAATTTTTTTTATCACTCCTGAAACTCCTCCAAGCTTGTCTTCTTCACTCAGTTCTAGGCAGCAAAAATGATATCTTGAATAATGAAAACCTAAGAATTATACAAAAGCTAAAAACCATCAATCAATTCTTTTTGTGATTTTTATTTTTATTCTTTTTTTCTTATTTATTTATTTATGTTTTTGTTTTTTTTTCAAATTTTTTTAACAAAAAGTAAACTCTAATTTTTAACTAAATCATTGGGTTGTGTAACATCAGTTAATAATATATTTCATAAATTATGATTCCAATGATTAGTTATACTAATGAAAAGTTGTTAATAAGGGTCGTGTTTGGCACGTGTGAGAACAGCTCTTGTTCGCGCGAACCAAACAACGAGTCGAACTAGCTAACTACTTGAACAACCCTTGTTCTTGAATTCCAACTTTTTGGAGAACTACCGAACTAGAATTCCCGAATAACTATAATATTAAATAATATTTTTGTTCACCCCTCCTGCCAAACACACCCCAGAAAAATTCGAAATACTAAGATTATGTTATAGTCTCTGGAAAATGTTACAAATAAAATAACATGGATCAATTTCTTGTTCTATTTTTGAGTCACTGTGCTGTGACTCTACCTTTATTCTGGTCTAGTGCATTGGTGCCCCTATTTGGGGCTTTTGTTTTTTTTAAAAAAAATAACATGGATCAAGATAATTCGATTATGGGGTCTAAGAATAAAAAGAAAAGTCAGTTGTTATCTTAATTCTAATAAACTGTAGGAGGCATATGAAAATATATGAAATTAATTAATAAATTATCGGATGATGAAATATGAAATTTATAGAATCAAAATATACTAAATTCTGATATTTCTGGCCTCTAAAATATCTGGACTCTTTGATCAGTTCCTGTAATCTCTGAAATTCCTCAGTCATTTGATTTAAAAATTTATAACTTGAGATATGCCACGTGTATGTCCACAAAAAAGAAAATAATGATAATAACGGTGATTCACTGTAAATCTGCAGATCGTCTAACAATCAAACAGCTCGAAAAGAAATCAAAATAGTTTAAAAATAAAATGTCTATTTTATTTTATATTATTTTTACCAAAAATCACCAGAACTGTCGCCCGCCACTGCAATTGTAATTTTCAGTTGTCTAATTTATATAAGGAAATTAATTATTGCCATATGTAATTTTATAATTTTGTCATCACTAATCACTGCTTGAATAAAACAAATTAAAAAAATAAATAAGATAAACATATAAATGATCAAAATAAACACATACAAACAAATAAGTTGAACATGCATATGAAAATCAGAATAAGAAATGATAAGAATTATTTTTTTGTATATATTCACTTTGTTCATATATATATGCTCATTTTGTATATTTTGTGTGTTCATTTTGTTCAAACGACACGACGACAAAATTGCAGATGTCATGACAGTTATTATTTTTTATTTATACATCATGGGAAAATACCATGCATCCTGGCGCTAAACAGCGTCCGTCCGATCCATGCTGGACACTGATTCTCCAAAACAAAGCAGCAACACGAATTAATACGTAGATAAAATTTTATAAAGATTTCTGAAAATAAGCATAAACAACCATTTGTGAGAGAAGAAGAGATCAAATTCACACCAATGCTATCCTCACGTCGCGGCGCGCCGACTATCGGCGGAGGCGACGAAGAAGACCCGACCTCCACCGCCGACGCCTCCTCCGCCTCCGCCGAGGAGCCCAAGACGCATCCTCCCGCCACCCTGACCGCGTGCCTCGCCTCCTACTCGCGCTCTCTCCTCTCGCGCTCCACCATTCCTCCCTCCTTCTCTTCCCATTGCCTCGCCATCTCTCTCTTCGTCGCCTTCCTCTTCTCCCTCCTCGCCCTCTCTCTCTTGCTCCGCTTCACGCGCCCCGTCCCTTGCATCCCGCCCTACGATCCCTTGGCCAGATCGGTGCATTTCACGCGCCGCCTCGAGGGTTTGGCGTCGGATTTCGGCTCTCTTGGAGTTCCTTGGTGTAAGATCTCTTTTTTTATATTCTCCCGTTCTCTTTCTTAGATGAGAATGTGGTTAAATTATGCGTTTATTCAGTTGTAAGCAAACACTCCAAATCAAAGAAAAGATGGCTTATGAGACTGTGCTGGTTGGTTCAGTGGGTATTGTTGTCACATTGCATTTCTATTTTTTTTTTCCTTTTTATGTACCAATTGTAATTGCTGACTAAACATGAGATGCTAGTTTTACATGACCAGTCTATTATATCAAGACCATACTAATCTTAATAAGACCATCAGAATGTATCAGCATATAGTAGGGTACTGGTAGCATCATCAATTTTGGTTAAGCAAGCTAGGAATAATCAGGGTTGATCTGGCCTGAAATAACACCTGACTTCTTCTAATTTCTAATTGATAAAAGGCAGGTCAAAACAGGGAAGAAGTGTGGACTGGACACCTGGTGATCTAATCAAAGCTTTGGAAGAATTTGTACCAATCTACGAAACTCGGCCCATACAGAATAACATGTATGGGATGGGGTTCGACCATAGCTTTGGCCTCTGGTTCATGGCACGTTGGTTAAAGCCAGATCTAATGGTAGAAAGCGGGGCATTTAAAGGACACTCCACATGGGTCCTTCGTCAGGTGATTTATTTGGCTATTATAAGTGCAAAGAAGTTGTATATACTATTGTCAATCGACTCTCATGTTGATTGGTTTGTAGCGACATCATACATTGGTGCTTTTACAATGCTTATATTTCATATTGCAATTGTTTTAGTAGGTATGTGAAGATAACATATTGTCTTAGGCAATGATTTAAATAGCGTTCGCAATAATTGCAATAGCGTCACTATAGCAGTTTGACTTGGTAAACTTCTGCTAAACTAAAACTACCGCTATAGCGGTATTTATTAGCATACCACAATACTACTTAAAAAGTATCTATTTTTAACGTTTTATTTCTTACTTTTGTCTAAAATAATAAAAATTAATAACTTATAAATACATTTAGTTATATTGAATATAGCTACTCAATTTGCTATTTGCTTATATATAATAAGTGTTACGAACGTATCTTTGGCATATAATGTCTGCATATATGAATTGCATATAATGTCCGCATATAGACCTGCATATGATGTTTGCATATACGAACTGCATATATTAAATTAAACTGTTAAAAAAAATGCTAATATAATAAGATATTTAATTTTTAATTAAAAATTGTATCTAGTGTAATAAACAAGTACATTTGTAAAATCCGTTATGATCCCATAGCGCTCGCTAAATAACTAATATCTAATATCCACTCTGACTTGAGGTTTTTCATTATGAACTTGTTAGCTGCTATTTAAACCTTTGGTCTTAGGGGGGTTTTGAGTGAAAAATGTAGCCTTTTGCTAATAGCACTTGCTATTATTTATTTTCCATATAACATTAAAAATTGTCAAATTCTAGCATTAAGTTCCAGTATCTCTCAAGATACCTAATAACATCCATCTGTTCAATTTTTGATAAACCTAAATAATATACCTTCTATTTGGCCTCTCTCTCTGCCAATTTCATTTTTCCTCTTTAAGTCCAAATTGAGCTAAATTATAGACCAAAATATCCGTTTTGTATTTTAATTTATAAGAGTTAGTTGCAAAGTTTTTAGTTGACCTAAAACAAAAAACCAGGAAATTTTTTAAGCTGTTTACAACTACAATAAAAGTTTGGGTGCTTATTTGCAAGAATAACCACTGATACATCATCCTGATTTTTCCAATTCTCTTTTGTACTTCTCTAGGCCTAAACCTACACTACTATGAACATGCAGGCAAGGCCAGAAGTGAAGATTATCTCTCTCTCACCACGTCATCCAGAGAAGTACCTGAAAAAGGGCCCTGCCTATGTGGACCCCAATTGTACATACTTTGCTGGGAAAACTTTTGTTGATTTTGGAAGTGTGGAATGGCGCAAGGTGCTCGTGCAACATGGGGTCAAGGATTTCAGTAAAGTGCTTGTTTTCTTTGATGACCACCAAAATGAGCTGAAGAGGTGATGAATATCTATATTAATTGTTTTATTTACCTTTTTCTTTTTGGGTGAAGGGAGGGGGTTTAGTTATTGGCTATTTTGAATTTTTTGAAGATAATACTCTATGTTCTATTTCAAATAATATAGTTATTTGACCAGGACAATAGAAAGATACTTTGTAAGATGTTGACAATGTCACCCTCTTGATGTTGGGTTCTGGTTTTGTTATTTATATACTCATACCAAAGAACTCCATAGTTCACGCATGCCTTATCTTATAGGAATTTGATCTTTTGTTAAATGCATTTTCCACTATTTTATTTTCATAGTGTGCATATATACAATTATTGCTGTAGAGGTAAAAGCGTGCCAGTATTATCTAGTTGGTAAAAGATGATTTTCTTTAATATTAAAGCATACTTATGCAGATTAAAACAAGCTTTGAAGGCTGGGTTCAGGCATCTAATATTCGAGGATAACTATGATACTGGAACAGGAGACCACTATTCCTTGAGGCAAATCTGTGACCAATCTTATGTAAGAGGTGTGCGCATTATGCTTGTCCAATGTCAACTAACATTTGGGGAAAACAGTCGATGTAGAAGTGATATGGTACTAAGGACAATGTTAAAGGTGGTTCTCGTACCAAAATCTGGTGTGCATGAACAGAAGATTACTCCCTGTGTTTTTTAAGATTTTAGAAATAATATACAAAAATAAGAAAGAAAAGAAACCATCGAATGAAGCAGCTCTGCATATGCTGTTGTCATCATCTTACTGAAAGAATCTGGTTTTAAAGTCTTGAAAATTTATAAGAAAGACTTGAGAAGTTGTACCATGATATTTTGCATTTTTTTTTGTTTCAAAATTTGCAAGAATATTTTTCTTTATTAAGCAACACAAAAGGGAACCATTTGAACTTTTTTGCATGAGTTTTGTGCCAAATTTTGCAGAGGAAGGGATTTCTATTTGCGATTTTGAAATAAAGTGTTTTTATCTTTCTGTGCGCACAAAGTTCTTGTATGGAATTTACTTGGAAGTGATAGATTGTTTTAAAGATCTTTTAATTTTGTCTACAGGTGGTGGCCACAGCTGCTTTAGGGATGGAGATGAGGCAAGAATAAGGTCAAAAAGAAAGAAATTTTGGGACAAAGCACTTGAGATAGATGAACTATGTGGCAAGGAAGAAGCTTGGTGGGGTGTAAGGGGCTACATGCGTGATGATTTTAACCATAGCAACAAGGCCATATCTTATGCTGAGCATTTCCAAAATAGCCGTTTTGTCGAATCGGTATTGAATGTGTACTGGGAACTGCCTCCTGTTGCCGGCCCTTCGCTGACACATCAGACCCGGTATGACCCGGCCCGTGCTACTGATCCAATCGTGGAAGATGGCCGTTATGCTCTGTTCCAAAGGTTAGGTTTAGGAAAGCTGGATTCATCGGTTTTTAATGGCTATACACAGATGGTTTATGTTGAAATATCACCCTGACCTGTAGTTTTATGTAGTCAGATTAAAAATATTATCTCTAATTCTACACATGTTTGATTTTTTCTAGTTTTTTTCCCAAGTTTTGTTAGTTTATAGTTGTATAATTTTTTCCCCTTTTCAACTACTGGCTTACTAGATTACTTGAAAACGTCAAGTTTTGCTTCTTTGCTTGTTTGTCTATTAGCGGTGCATGGAGTTTGTACATGGAAAATTTTGTTGATGCAGTATTGTAATAGTTTACAAATGTTAATATTAAGTTTCAGGGACAATATGAGAAGAAAAATTTGACGTTAAAAGTACGGCATGGCAAGTTTGAAGTCAAACAGAAGAGTACAAATTATTTGACGTCAAGTTTGAAGTCGAACAGAGTACAAATTATTTGACGTCACGTCAAGTTTGAAGTCAAACAATAGAGTACAAGACTACAAATTATTCATTTGAGGCACCATTTCCATTACTAGAATCATTAAAAAAGTACGGTATGAATAGGAACTATACACTTAAAAAAGTTTGGCATCTGATTCGTGACTCCAACCCAAAGCAAACCAGTCATTAAAAGATCTGAAAACTTTAATTTTGATCTTAAATAAATAGCAGAAGACATGCAGTAATTTAGCTTTATTGTTTACATTTCCACTATAATCTTTCCAGTTGCATGACCACTCATACACCTCTTCCATGCTTCTTGAGCCTTGTCTAGAGCGTAAGTAGAGTCCAAAACAGTCCTGATAGATCCTTCATTCACTAATTTAATCATGAACTCCAAATCCTCCCTGTCTGATTTCAACATAAATACCTCCAACTTATTAGACCTAACCAACTTCTTTATCCAATACCTAGCCATTGTTACTGGGGTTGGTGTTACCTCAATCACCTTCCCATCACTTGTTAAATTAGCTTCTAATGTACTAGACCATTCGGTGTTAGCAACACAATTGATCACGCAGTCGTATAGCTTGCCAGAAGGACTTGTCAGCTGTTGTCCCTCTGGGGTTTTGTAATCGAGGACCTCGTTTGCTCCCAGACTTCTGACAAGGTCTATATTGCGGGCCCCACATGTGGCTGTCACATGTAGGCCAGCTAAGCGTGCCAGCTGGACAAGGTACTGACCGACGCCTCCTGAAGCTGCTGTTATGAGGATATTGCGTTTATCGCCTGTGCCATCAAACTTTGCTCCAATAGATTTAAGAATCTGCAATGCAGTTACCCCGGCCACAGGGAGGCCTGCATATTCGGCTGCGCGGGATCCACTTGGTCTAACAGCTGTGTAGCTTTCGGCAATTGCATACTGGGCCAGGCCACCTCCATTCTGTGAAGAAGTGTGCAAATATATGAATCTATAATTTA
Organism: Rhynchospora pubera; assembly: GCA_028095005.1. Taxonomy (NCBI): domain Eukaryota; kingdom Viridiplantae; phylum Streptophyta; class Magnoliopsida; order Poales; family Cyperaceae; genus Rhynchospora; species Rhynchospora pubera. The sequence continues at coordinate 9,441 of JAMFTS010005230.1, read as the reverse complement.
GTGTCTAAAGTATTTTCATGATTTATGAAGCATACATGACATATTTTACGCAGTTTGATTACAGATGCATGCTTAAATAATGAGGCATCAGTCTGCTTACAAGATAGTTGAGTAGCGAGACAACCTTGTCACCCTTCTTTACTGTCTTGACATTTGTTCCTACATCTATCACCTCTCCTGCTATCTCAACTCCTGTTGTATTACAAGAAGTGAATATTCGAATCAAGCATAGAATGTGATTGTTCAAAGCAAAAAAGAATGTCACTGAATTGAAAAAAGATCATACTCTTGTCTCAATGATTACCCTACCCATAGTATATCAAGTTATCAACAATATTATAGATTTTAAAATTTGGGTTATAGGTTCAGAAGTAATTGGACCAACAGGGGCTTCAGTGCAATTACATGAATAATTAATGGTCAAATGGTGAAGCAGGGTTGATCCTTTTTGAAGAGGACTCCTCTTTGTAAAGACGAGATTAGTTTGCAGAATAAAGTCATTTCAAATGGTACCTGGTGTGAAGGGAAACTTGCAATCAACAAAAGGAATAGGTAATGGCAAAATTGAAAGCAATTTTGGTGCACGTAAAATTCCTTCTTGTATTCTCCAGTCAATCGGATTGAGGCTTGCTGCTTCAACCTTTACCAAGATATCATTCTCCTTAGGTTTTGGAACTGGCACCTCCGAAAGCTGCAATAGTAATTCAATAGTGAATTCGCTGTACCTTAAATATTTTTTAGTTTTCAGTTTTATTGTATTGTGGTATTTTAGTTCCATATTAACTGCTCTCTTTTTTTTTTTCCTTTGTGAAGCACTCTGCACTTTCGTTAAATACTCCCTCTTTTGTGGGCTCTTTAAGGCCGTTTTTATGTTATCTTTAGTTTACCTTCTCTTTTTTTGGTTAACTTTGTTAATTCAATATAAAAGGTAGGGACAAGCAACAAACACACAAAAAAAAAAAGAACAAGTAACTTCACTGTACCTTAATCTTAAAACTAGTAATCGAGCTTTTATTTGTTTCGATCTCTTGTTTTGGATGATAAATGGATGGTCAAGCCTCCCAATTTATTCAAATTAAATTTCCATAAAAGGCCCCCAGTCACGTTTTGATCCCTTGTTTTGTGGAACTTAAATTAAGATTGCTTTTCTTTTTTTCAGCCATCAATTTAGAGTTTGCATTTGAATATGGTTTAACTTGCCACTCGAACACGAATGATCCAAAGCCAGAAAGAAAACAAACTCGAATTGTAGAGCTGTAAATGAGAAGTTGAAGTATATTGAGAGAGTACCTTGAGTGCGTCCGGTCCACCGCCATAGCTGAAGTATTGAACCGCTTGCATCATTGCTACTTGCTAGACTGAAGCAACCAATTTATCAGGCAGTATATTGTAAGAAGCTAGATAGAGGACGAGTTTTTTTTAGAGAACTGAGAGAGAGGAAGTGTTACCATCATAATTATTATAGCTCAATTTATAATGGCATGAGCCGGTGATAGAAAAATCGAAATGACAAGAAGTCAACAATAGTAGCACGATGGTCATAACAATATGATAAGAATTAAGAAGTCAGTAATAGAATAGTAACACGATGTTCATAACGATATGATTAGAGGTCAACATTAGAATAGTCAACAATAATATAATAGTAGCCCGTTGTTCATAAAAATAACAATCATATGGGCACGATGTTAGTAGCAATATGATAGAATAGCATTATTAGCACGATGTTCATAACAATGGGGCTGTTTGAATTGGCAGGAAGAACGCTTCTTCCTGGAAAAGCCCTCTTCCGGAAGAAAAATTTCATCTAAACAACTAAGAATATGTCTCGGAAAAGGAGCTCATCTCGGAAGAGCAGGAGCTTCTTCCATCGATAAGAAGTCAATGATAGAATAGTAGCACGATGTTCATAACAATATGATAACAATCACATGGCCAGTGCAGCACGCAAACAAATATATTTTATGCCATTTTTCTAGCGAATATTAAATAGAGGAGAACCTAATCCACTATCTCTAATCCATCAGCAAGATTATATATAGTTCCAAAAAATTTTGAAAAAGAAAAGATTAAACTAATGGAATTGCTCTCCAGCTCATTTCCTTCATCACCATGCACAAATTCTTTTGTTTGCTTTTTTGTACCTTAAGTTAAAAAGAAATTAACAATCATCTGTACGGTTTCATATAGGATGTAGATAGATATATTCAAAAATTCCCAATTGAATTCAGGGAATATCATATTATTAAGTTTTGCCTAGTAATTCGAAAGAAGAAATGGAAGAAAGAACGGAAGGGGAATTATTTCATTACTCAATTTCTCAATTACAATAATACAACTCTTTTTTGTACGTAGGCGATGCCAACCTGGTCATCCCGTCATTTCCTGAAAGCGAAAGTTTTGAAAACATTTTTTTAAAAATTGTCCTAACGGAAAGATAAGTCTCGCGCCTAAAGACTGCTCGAGCATTCCTACATTTTTTTTATAAGAGGCCGATTTTTTTCTTCTTTTTTTTCAATGTTCAAAGGTGTAAACATGTTTTTCAACGTTCAAAGGTCTAAATATGTTTTCGATGTTCAAACATCGTATTCTTCTTTTTCAATGTTCAAACATGTTTTTTTAAGTAGAAATGATAACTGTAATATGCAGTCTTATCATCGCTTCTCATTTTTTTTTAACAAAATGAGAATATAAAATAGACAAATTGAATATTTAAATAATCAAAATGAACACGTAAAAATAAATAAGTTCAATAAAAATAAATTGAATATGCATATAAAAATTTGATTATCTAAACAACAATGAAAAAAATTAAATCTAATTTATAATTGAATAAAGTGAGCACATAGATAAACAAATTTGATATATAAATAAATAAAGTGAATAAATATAAATTTGATGATACGGGATTAAGCGTGGAGAGATGATAGACGGTAATTTCCGTGTTTTTTAAGAGAACTTAATCGTGACTTAGAAGTAAGAGGCCGAGTTATAACTTATATAACAAGCAAGCTCAGATGAGTCCAACTAGCCCAACATCTCTTTCTCATCACAGCCCAACTAGCCCAATATCATAACGCATGATTAATTGCTTATTAAAATTCAGATATGTCGTCGACAACGACAAATATTCCTTATAAATTTCCAAAATTATTCGGAGTTTCCTATAGAGGTTTCAAAAATGTCCTGCATTTAACTATTTAACAACACTGTAAGACTGATTATACAATTACGATGCTGTACGACAAGAATTTTATTATTATTTCTTTCAGAAGCTTTGGATTGATCCAAAGTTTATCGATTGTTTCTGATAAAATACATTATTTTCTTCATTGGATGTTCACAAAGTAACTTACACAATTCCCTTATATCACAGAGTCAAGCATCAGTTTTCTAATATGATGAAACAAGAGTTAAATTTTCCCTAAATAAACGGTACCAACATAATCTAATTGAGACCATGAATATTGAAATTGAATGCTTACGAGATGTTGTAATTTTAAAATAAGCAGATTAGTCCAACAAAAACTTTTCATATAGAGCTGAAATTCTCAGTACACTTGGATCCTAAGCAGTGAACAATATCAATATAGACTAATCTACAGACATCAAACAGATAAAGAGAAATAAGGCAAGATGACAAGGAAATAAAACCACAAACTTTGAATTTTCTACCAATCGACACAATTCACTGACATATTAGTTTTTGTATTTTTACAAGAAACTCTTCATGCACAGAAACCTGACAATTAGCACACTAATCACCATTTCTTAGCATCAATTACACTTCCAATTATTTCTACCTAACAAAACCTAAAAGTACTGCAGTTGTCAAAAACCATTGACACAGATCCTTTTATTGACCTAAATCAGAAAGACCTAAAGACCATCATCTCCAAATCCCATAGGCCTTATCCGAGCCGTGTCCGCTGCCTCAGCCGGTGCTGCTGCTGGCCCCATGGGTGGTCCGGCAGCCATGGCCATGTTGTCACACTCACCAGTACCAACCCCTGCATGGCACATTGTCTGAGACTCTCCACCATGCCCGATCTCCAGTCCATTAGCCATGGCATCAGCAAGATACAGTCTGGGAAATGGTACGACCAGACCGTGTACCGCCACACGGGAGTTGAGCACCACATCAGGATCCTTAACCGGCACATAGTTCAAGCTGAACAAACCCGATCCGACAGGACCGACCATACCAGGTCCCACACCATGAGTCACTACCAAGTGCTGCCCTTGAACCAGAGTTGGAAACACAGTACCTGTCGGCAACTTCATCAATTCCTCATGTGAGAAGAGCTGATCTGGTATGATATGGAACCGCACCTGAGTCACATACTCATGAGCCCCGGTGAAGATCGCGGCATCAGTCAATGCAAAGATCGTCATGTTGTTGAGAGTAACGAGCTCTGGATACTTGACCCGCATTGCCAAGGCTATAAACCCGTACCCGTTCTTGTGCAATCTTGAGATCGCATCTTCTAGCATCAGAGGCACAACAGATCCGGTAGCCGAATGAGGTACATCTCTAGGAGGCTTTGTGTGGTGTAAGCATGAGAAAGGAGAGAGAGGAGCGATGAAGCCCTCTATGCCATGGATAATGACATGTCCGTTGTTGAACAGATCTGGTTTGGTGATCTCCAAGCCATTGACAAAGAGCTTGGGTTGAGGATCTGAGGAGTTGAGAGCTGCAGTGGAGGTCAGGGTTAGACACCGACCAGAGGAGGCAGTGGCGAGCTTCGACGAGAAAGGGAGAGAGAGGAGAGATTTGTGAGGGAAGAGGCCTGGCACGATGTGGTCCCTCAAGAGGCGCAGAGGTGTGCAAGACGACTGGAGGCAAGAATGGAGAGAGGCATCTGATGGTGCGAAGAGAGTGATCGGACCTTTCCAGGAAGAGAGAATTGGAGAGGAAAGGGATGGAAGTGCGCTGGAGAGGGTGATGTAGCCGAGAGAGTTGAGGATCGGAGTGAGGATGAGAACTTGCTGAGGTGGCGATGGATCTTGCGGCATCGGTGGCGGTGTGGAGGTGGTGGCGGTGGTGAAGGGAAGAGAGATGATGATTAGAAAGAAGAGAAAGATCGCCATGGCTGAGCACTGGAGAAAGAAAGAAGAGGTGGTGGAAGTGGAACTGAGAGATGAGAAATGAGATGGAGAAGGTTTGAGTGAGAGTGTGGGGTATATATTGGAAGGAGGTAATGCGGTTTATGTGGATCTTCTGAGTCGGAATTGTTTAGATGATCATATGTAGTCGCAGTTTCAGAGCTTCATCTGCTGGATAACACACAGATGTCTACGATAATCATCCGCAGAAATACGCAGATGTTGAATGATAGCAACGAGGCTGGCGGTTACGGGCGTTCGGATTGTTACCGTCGTTGTTGGGACGAATTTTGGCGTAAATTACCAAGAATGCCACTCATGGTCAACTCTTGATTCTCTTGTGGACCCTCCAGTAACTAGCTCGGTGGTGAATTGGTGATTAATTGATTATTAACGGGTTTTCGCTCTGACGTGGCTCATTTGTTTAATTATCGAGACGTAGTATCTACGTCAAATTACAGCTAATAAATTCTTTCTTAAATTTATTATTCCCTCAGTCCCTCACTTGTACTGTACAATTCTTTGATCAGACAATCCAGAGCTTAATTGCAGAATGAAATATTTTAATCGTTGTTCATATCCATATCTCAATTTAAAAACTTGATAAAAATCATATCAGTCGCACACTTTAACAAAACGCCAAATGTTATTTAAAAGCTATAAAATAAAACACACTAAAGTCACCAAGGATTCAGCAAATATCAGAAAGTTCCCTCCTAAACAGAAATCTAACTACACTTTACAGAAAAAGGTAGGAAGCGCTAAACTCGTCAAAATGTTACACATCATTAATATCAAACACCTAAATACATGAATAAACAGCATTAATCATAGCTGGTTTATCACTAAACCTGTCAAAATGTTACATATCAAATAATTAAATACATTAAGAAATAATGTTAATCATTGCTAGTTTATCGAATGTGTTTCCATAAGACCATATGCGCCAGATCATAAGAAATCTTTCCTTGTCTGAGCATCTTCTTCAATTGCAAAGTTTAGCATATCCGTACAGAACTGATCATCTGGTTTCAACCACAATGCCTAGAGAGAGAACGGAGAGAGATGCAGTTATAACTAATATGATCTAAATATTGCCTCAAAACCCAGAGTCTCTTGCATTTCTGTTCTGTAGCACACTTCAATATTGATTAAGTTTGATGTCTATCTATTAAGCTACACAAAACCAAAGCCCAAAACTATCAGGTAACAACTGGGTTAGCTTTCAGCAATGGACCCAAAAGGAACAAAAAGCACCAAAGAAATACATTATACATGTGTATCAAGGTTGTAACCACCAAAAACAGGCTATGATGGGTTTCTTCAGCTGGTAACACTAAAGAAACATATCCTCAAGCCATACACAAGCATTGCTTAATTCAATGATAATAAAAACTGCTCTACTGTTCTATTTAGCTTTTACCTGGTGATAATATGAAATTGCTTCATCAAACTTATCCTACAATGCAATAAACCAAGTCAGAAATGATGCTGATAACATTCATGAAATCTCGCAAAGTACAACCAGAAAATGGCATGTATTTTCAATAAGATACATCATGTGGCATAAGACAAAATAGTCAAAATGGACAGAGGTAAGTGGAGGGACAAGAGAGAGAATTACCATAAGGTGGTAGGTATATGCAAGACCAGCAAATGCACTTAAACTTCGAGATGAGAGAGCAAGGGCCTTCTCATAATATGTAATTGCTTTCTGGTACCTCCTGTAATGAGCTCAATTCAGCATATATTAGTTTTCCCTTTTTTTCTAACGAAAAGGATGGATATAAAATTTCAAGCTATTGAGGCTTCTGTTACTTCATGTTATTATTTATGTTTCTTTTTTATTTTATTATTACTAAAAAGTTTATTTTCTTTCGTGTTAGTTGCCCTGAAGTCACTCCCTGTGCTCGTAAAATACACCAGTCATTGTTCTAACCATACTTGTACAGGTTCATAAACAATATTATTTCCTTAAAAAGCTTGGAAAATCCTTCCATATACCCAGCAACAAATCTTACATTCCAGATACCAAATTGCAGTCACATAGAAAGTATGCTTCAGGGGTATATTAGCAATACCATTCTAATTTCTTCAAAAAGCAATATCATTCTAAATACAAAACAAAACAAATATATTTAAAATATTTTTTTCAGAAAATAAGAAACTGACTAGGAAAACCTACTTGAGTTTCCTTGATGAATGGCCAAGATTGACAAGTGTAGGTTCCCATAGCTCACTTAGAGGAAAAGAAACATGGTTTAGTGCTAACTCAAGCCACTGTGCTGCTTTTTCATAACTGAAAATTAATAGAATTGTTGCATTAGAATTATCACTTATGTTGCCAGCATCATCGACATCTTTATTTAATTCCAAACAATTTTTAATAATATAACACAAGTAGTTTAGGTCTGTTTTTTTATTAGGAGCGATTCGGGAAAGCAGTAAGTATTTCTAGTGTTAATAAGGATATCTCAGATATTTTCTCTTTGCAGAGAGTATAGGTGCCATATGAAAAGCATGAATAAACAAAGAAATATTTTTCTTACTCCTTCATGTTGTATGCAACAACTCCAAGTTCATTGTACACAAGTGGATCAGATGGACACTTTTTTTTCGCCTCTAAAAGATACTGAATAATCAAGAAAAGGTATTAGTAATAAGAAAACTTTTATCTTCAGAGCTCCTACGTTGTACTGGGCTCAAAAACTATTGGATACCAGCTTGATCTTTATTTTTCTTTGATCCATATTTCGTTAGAATCCTCCAATTGACACAAAATCAATAAAATAAAACACCCTTCAATTCCAAAAGTAGAATGTAACAAACAAAGATTGAGCACTTGTTTTTCATATTTAAGAGTATTGTAGAATTATTATTAATTTATCGTATAATACCCCCATTACTATTTATTACAAAGAATAAGTTACCTGCTCGGCCAGCTTAAAGTTCCGAGTTCGCATTGATTCCATTCCGATGTACAACATTGGTAAATGACATCTATTATAATAAATGCATAAATTAGGAAAAACAGAAAACCAAGGAATATATAAATAATAGCCAAACAGATAATGCATCAACCAGATACTACTACTAACAATATACTTTAGGTATGACATGTTCTTGATACAAGAGAAGAAAAAAAACATATTTGACTATTACTAGGCCAGTATGATAGACTTTTTTCTTTTATATTAACCGAGTACTCAAGCAGGTTCAATTTCCTTTCATGTTTAATTGAGGTTTTAAGCAGGTAGGGGAGTCTAAATTATGATGCTTAAACTTCTGGATGAACTGGTAATACACCAGAACAGTGCTTACCCAGGAAAGAGCCGAGCTGTGGTACGGTAAGCTGTCAAAGCATGGTCATTCTCCTGTTGTGCAGCATAAGTGTTACAAGTGGCTATCCATGCTGGTGCATATGTCCCTTCTATACTTGTTGCCTTGCTAAATGTCAAGTAATTTGAAAATCATAAAATAATACAAATTAGTACTGTTACTCAAACAATTGTCAGCCACCGAAGCAGCTCTATTTCAAGATTTTATAGTAATCATAACAAGCTAGTATGATACAATTTCCCCCCGGTTATGCAATCAGACCAACATCAAAACCCTAACAAGATCTCTCAATAAGAAAAGAAGGGGACTTGACTGTTTTAAGGATAATTGGCACAGAGGCAAATTGCCAACATTCTTTGCAACTAAACCACATGTCCCTTCATTAGAAAGATAGATGATAGTTTTTTAATCAAAAGCCTGAAGGGCATTGATTTTTATTCTGGAAGAAAGGGTGTTTCACCAAAGAAAATGAGTCAGATATTTAAGATATTTTGTTCATACCCCCTCTACTCACTTCCCTAAAAGAAATAAGTTCATTGTCCAAACCCAAATAACCAACAACTCACCTGAAATGTTGTCTTGCTTGAGAATACTTTTTTATACAATAGTAGTAGCAACCCACAGCAAACCATGACACAGCCCTGAAATTTTTCAGCAAAAAATTAATTTATCTATGAATAGTGACAGTCAGAGTCCAAATGTGACCGTCAACTGCTTGAAACCTAGAGTAGCTTGGCTATCTACCTATAGTAGCTTGACTATATATAGCGTACTCAACACAGATGAAGTCCTTGGTTAGAAAGAACTAGGAATTCCTCCAATTCTGTAGCTTAAACCATGCATGTACAAAATAAAACTTATTGTTCTTATATACTTTGACATTGATAAAAGCACATACTTGTTAGGGTAGTTTTTGACAAGGCTGTCAGCCATCACATAAATATCATTTGGTCGATCAAGCTCAACTGAGGCCACCAGATAATACAAAACGCATTT
>JAMFTS010005231.1:0-17500 GCA_028095005.1 Rhynchospora pubera | reverse complement strand
CAGAATTCTATATGGATCTATGAGATCGAGTATGAAATTCTGTTTACTCACTTGAGATTGAGTATCCGTTTCCCTCCTTTTCCTGTTAGGATTGGAAATCTTGTATTTTACATATCCATACGATCGAGTCCTTAGGTTTCCGAAATACATAGTTGAATGTAAAAAAAGTGCTTCGAATCATTGCTATTTGACTCAGACCTGTTCTGAAAAAGTCGAGGTATTTCGAATTGTTTGTTGACACGGACAAAGTAAGGGAAAACCTCTGAAATGATTTTCATATTGGACCCTGGACATCTAATAGTTCCGAATCGAATCTCTTTAGAAAGAAGATCTTTTGTCTCATGATAGCCTGCTCCAGTCCCCTTACGAAACTTTCGTTATTGGGTTAGCCATACACTTTACATGTTTCTAGCGATTCACATGGCATCATCAAATGATACAAGTCTTGGATAAGAATCTACAACGCACTAGAACGCCCTTGTTGACGACCCTTTACTCCGAGAGCATCTCGGGTTCCTCGAACAATGTGATATTTCACACCGGGTAAATCCTTCACCCTTCCTCCTCTTACTAATACTATAGAATGTTCTTGTAAATTATGGCCAATACCTGGTATATAAGCAGTGATTTCAAATTTAGAGGTTAATCGTACTCTGGCAACTTTACGTAAGGCAGAGTTTGGTTTTTTGGGGTTGATAGTGGAAAAGTTGACAGATAAGTTACCCTTACTGTCACTCTACAGAACCGTACATGAGATTTTGACCTCATACAGCTCCTCGTTCAATTCTTTCGAAGTAATTGGATCCTTTTCTTCGTTCGAGAATTTCTTCCCTTCTTCCACTCCGTTTCGAAGAGTAACTAAGACCAATTCAGTCACGTTTTCATATTCCAATTGAAGACTTTTCATTTATGATCAAAGGAAAAGATTTCTCTTTTACGAAACATATGCGGATCAAATCACGATCTTCTATCTAAATAAGAACAAGAACTCTTTCTCGATAGAAATCCCTTTGCCTCTCATCCTTAGAGAATTAGAAAGAAGGATCCTTTTTGAGTTTCAATTTTGTCATTTTGAGAGCTCTTCGATCTTCTACTTATTTGTTTGTTCTATTTCCTTTTTTCGATTTCCTTTTTTTCCTGGATTCTTTCATTTCATTTCGATTTTTCTTATTCTATCCCATAGGTATACCCTTTGAATCAATAGAGAACCTTTTCTTCTGTATGAATCTATATTATTCCATTCCAATTTCTTCCGGATACCTCCCAAGGAAAATCCCCAATTGAATCCAAAATTGACGGGTTAGTGTAAGCTTATCCATGCGGTTATGCACTCTTGAAATAGGAATCAACTTTCGGAAAGATTCTGGCTTTCGTGCTTTGGTGAGTTGTCCGAGATCCTTTCGATGACCTATGTTGTGTTGAAGGGATATCTATACGATCCGATCGATTGCGTAAAGCCCGCGGTAGCAATGGAACCGGGGAAAGTATACAGAAAAAAGAGTTCTTTTCTATTATATTAGTATTCGTTTTAGTAGAAGTTAGTGATCCCCCTAGTGATCCTGGCTCTGTGAGTCCTTTCTTCCGTAATGAATTTTGAGCACCAGCCTTACATTTTTCCTCTGTGGGCCGAGGAGATAGGGGCTCAGCTCAGCAGGAAGAGGGTTGTACCATGAGAGAAGCACGGGGGTCAACCTGCTTCAAATATACAAGATGGATTCTGGCAATCCAATGGAGTTGGACCCTCATGTCGATCCGAATGAATCCGTTTTTCTACTCTGTTTTTCTACTCTGGTTGTTCGCCTAAACAAGAAAGGAATTCTTGTTTAGGCAGTTTATATCATCCGTACATAGTGCTTTGATCTAAGATTGAAATTTATGCTTGTATGAACTAAGGTCCAAAATATCGAATAAACAAGTGTTTCCACGACTCTACCAACCACCCGGCCAATCCTCTTCCACGCTAGGCCTTTTCCCTTTTTCATGGCTACATATCTTTACGGATAAGGAATGGGAAATCTTTCTCCTGTTCCACAAATCAAATGGTTCATTTCCTCCGGGAGAAGCCATCTCTTTCTCAACAATATTTTGGTCATTTGATCCAATAGCCTTTCGTTAGATAGGAACAGATTCGCTAAATACTGATAACTCTCGAACAGAATATGAGAGGAGAAAGATCCTTTAGATAAGGAACTATTGATTCTAAGTCTTCTTTGCCATCTCTGACGACGCCCCAACAATTCGTAGTACTTTTCTCCCTTATGGAACCAACTGTCTTCTTCTATATATGAAGAAGGATGCTTATTTAGGTCAGGACTCTTCTCATCTAAATGATCATCTGAAAAAAATTCTCGAGGTGAAAGCCAAAAGTACAGGTATATGACTACGAGAAAGAATGGCTCCGAAGGTTCCCAAATAAATCGGTTTATTATAAAAAAGCTTTGTTCTTTTGAAAATCTGTCTTGTTTCTGGTGCTGAATTGTTTCATTCTCCGAGAACTCCGAATCATTCTCTTGAAGCTCCTCCTCTTGAAGCTGATCTTCCTCAAGATAAAAAGGCCAGTTGCCCTGAAATGACTCGGCCCAATAAGGAAGTCCCGATTTTATAAGCTTTTTGATATTCTCAATTTCGAGATTATCAAATATATAGCGAAATATTCTAGGAGACCGGACTATGTCTATTTCTATTTGATTTTCATTGAAGAAATCGTTCTCTATCTTCTGCGGGTTCACGGCTTCATGCTCTTCTTCAAACTCCGATTCGTTTATTTCTATTTCATTTCTCAATCTACTACGATAACGGGTAGAAAAAGAATTCTGTTGCATCATATCTAACGGATTCTTTGGTTCGGACCGAAGAAGTAATGTCTCACTGCTATTTTTTTCTATCCATGAGCATCCCACCAGAAAGCCTTCTAATTCTAATAGGTTCTGAACTAGCTGAGAATCATTCTCAAGAAATTCAGAAGAAGTGATCCAATTTTTGACATCGGGTCCGGGTGAAGACCAAAGATCTTGAGTGACCAATCCGGCAGAACAACTCAAAAGATAAAGAAGTATCGTTATTTTCTTCAAATTTGTTTCAAGTTCGACGTACCATTTGTACAAATAAGAACTCCATATTTTATTCCTCGCGATAGGGTCCTGCATATAGATATATATAGGATCTATGGGAAAATTGCTTAGAAATATATTTTGTGCAAAAACTCTTCCTATCTGATACAAAAAGATCCTATGATCCTGAAACCATCTTATGTGAGTTTGAAAATCCCAAGTCTGTCTAAAAGAAGCGAATCGAATTGAATTCGTTTCTTCTATTATGTATTTCCTCTGTGTAATACTAATTGATAGGACCTCATTGTTAAGTGCTACAAGATGTTGTGCATTCGAACTCATGGTTATAGACCCAAATTTCTTACTATCGAATATTTGATTTTCCAAGCCAAATCCCCTAGTATATGAAAGAATCCGGAAGTACCTTCGTTGTTCTGGAATAGTAAGCCTTCGTATCTTAATGAATGTATTAAATTTATTCAGGCCTATTAGAGCGGGATCCACTTCTCGGGGAATATGAGTCGAAGCAATAACTAGAATATTTCTAGTAAAACATCTTTGACGATCCTTGGAATTGGAAAGAGAGCTCTCTTCTAGATGGAGGGATAAATACCTCAACTCATCCCGATCCAGATCATGAATGTTTGGAATCCATACTATACAAGGAGATATTGTTTTTGCCAAATCGAATTGCACGGTCATATCCCAATAAAATGGGTTATTGCTAGTTAGCCTATCCTGTGTCATATTGAAAAGAATCTTATCAAAATTAATATTCTTAGCAATATCGCCACTATCATCAACATCAAAATCATCAACATCAAAAGGAATAGAAGTAATACCCTCATCCTCACAGTCGTCGAATTCACCTCCAACCCAATATGATTCACCATCCAAAAAAGACCAAAAAGACGCCTCGTAAAAATCGCAATCGTAATCGTATAAATACCGGTACTCGAGCGGATATCTTAATGAAAGGAAGATAAGAATTTTTCGCTAGGGATTTGACCAAATAGGATCGCCCAATTCCTATAGAACCTATCACTAAAACACTCCTAGAAGGGTACGGGGCTAAGCGAAGCGAAAAGGGGGTTGGACGAGATGACAAATGAAAAGTCCCCCACGAGGTTATTGTCTCATAATAAGCAAGAAATATCCGTCTTTCCGCTAAACAGGATTTATTGAACTCATAATTCAATAGATCCTTTTGCTGCATTTCAAATAAGTACCGTAAATAATTGGATCCAGGTTGTTCCACTATTTCATCTAAAAGATTACTCTGAGTCAAACTCCATAGAATTTCATTAATCCTTTTTTCTGTACTTAAGGTGCAGAGCTGAACCACAAATTCTTTTTCTTGATCATCAACCCAATCGGTGTCCGCCACCCAGGATTCTATTTCATCATCCCAGTTCCCCACCTTTTTTCTTTTCCTTATCAATGAATACATCTCTATACTTGTAGGACTTAGATGTCTCGTATTTATAAAAAAAATGATTTGATTGATGAAATTATTTGGGATGAGACTTATGAAAGAACTTATGCGATAGGTGAGATAAGAGATGAGCAAATCGATCCGATTTCGATTCTCAGATTCTTCCTGAAAAAGTAGTAGGTATCCTAGTTCTATCAGAAAATTGAAGAATTCTCCTATGTATTCTTCCAGAATAACATAGTATTTTTGCAGAATAGCAATAACTGGACGGGGATTCTCTATAAATCCAATGGGATCCTGGAAAATAACTGGAAAGGGATCCTCTAAATTCTCTGACCTGAAAGAAGATATAGGATACCTATCCCTAAGTTTTTCCAACTCCATGAAGCATGATGGATTTGCCCAAGATTTGATCTTTTCAAAATCTAGAAATAACTGACGACAGGTTTTGCAAATGAAGGTAAGACCTCTACAAGCGAGATATCCAGCAAAAAGAAGAAGGAAAAGAATTGAAAAGAGGAACTCAGCCGATATCAATGACTTATTCCTATATGAGAAGAATAATGAAAATGTACAAGAAAGAAAAGGAGAAGACCCATTAAAAGAATCAGTCTTTGTTCGAGACAGATTAGTCTTTTTTCGGAGTAGCTGTACTAAATGAAGATTTGAAATCTTCTTACTTATCAGAGTCCATTTCATCAAAATCTTCTCACTTATCAGAGTCCATTTCATCAAAATCTTCTCAAGATATACCCATGGTATATCCAGAATATCTTGAATTTTGGATATCACGGTTGGGAATATAAAATAGGAAAAAATCTCGGAAAGGATGAATCTGAAATATTTGAACCCGCTCGTAGTAAAGATCGTGAGCAGCCATTCTTTGTAAATAGTCCATTCTAAGTAAATAATATTTTCTTCAATATTCCCTTCGAAAAGTTTTACAGAAAAAAGTTTTTTTTTATTGATTATTTTGATATTTCTTTTTTTAACGTATTTCTTTTTACTTCGAAAACCAAAAAGACTCCTTTTTTCCTTCTTTCCGGATGGTAAAGATTTCTCAGAACATGGATTTGATCCACAGTCCATGTTTGAATTGACACTGAGATACTGATGCAAGTTCTTCATTTTTGAATCAGATCGATTCATATCTGAAAAAGATTGCCAAAAAGTTTTTTCCAATCTAAAAAGGTCCGCGATCGAGGAACTAGCTCTAGAAACGACTGGATCAGATTGAATTGGTCTTAAAAGGTCCGCGATCGAGGAACTAGCTCTAAAAACGACTGGATCGGATTGAATTGCATAAAGAGTTCTTGGAAAAATGAAAGATGTATAGAATCTATTATAGAATTTTTGATACAATTTATACATGAAAGATTTGTACAAGTTCTCTCTTTTGTCGCTACTTTTTGGAAAATCCTGATCCTGAGGTATGTTTATGTCAGATACCCTTGCAGAAAGACTCAAAACAAAATGTTTTTTTTGACCGACGTACAAAGAAACTATTTTGTTGCGAATAAATGAGATATTGAGGAATTTTCGATATGTAAGATCCTCATTATTGATACGAATTTTTTCCACAAAAAAGGGAAATCTTTTCTTACAAGAGACCCAGAACCAAAAGTGATGTAGATCATTCCAAAATCGAAGTCCATTTGCTTTATAAAAAGAAGATATCATAGAACTTCTATGAAATGCTTTCACGGGATTCAGCCAATTGTCTCGATCATGGGGTATGATGGAGAAATAGGAATCCGTGTTATCAAAGGATTTCATGCGATTCTTTCTACTATGGGATGAGTCAATCATCCACTTTGATATTTCGTTGAAATAAAATGGGAATATTCTTTCTTCATTGATCCATAATTTCGATCCTTGGGAAGTATTATGATCGTCCAATCTTTGAGAAGTATTATGATCGTTCAATAAGAAGGGTTTCAATTTCTTCAAAAGAACGATTTGAAGACGTAGTGGTTCGAACGACTTCTCCTGGATCGGATCTTTCAATTCATAAATGTACATCTCAGAACTATGAATGGCGATATTCCCGATATGTACAGAGAATCGGGGATATAACCAGTACAAAAACTTAGGAAAAAAGATAAGTAACTTAAGTAACTTATGAAAAAAGAGACGTGCCATGGGCAAAAGGACAAGAAATAACTTAGTGAAAGTGAATTCGTATATGTCGAAAATTTCGGACCAATCAATCAAATCCCAATAACTCGAAAAATCAGTGATATGGCATCGTAATTGATCTCGTAAATCTCGTAATTGATCGAAGACTACTTGAAGCTTCTCCTGTTTCGAAGAGAAATATCCCAGGAAATCTTCCTGGAGATTCTGGAACTCATTCGACCATTTGCTATATGCATCAGGATACCCATTCCTGGATCTCTGGGTTCGACAAATAAAAGGGTCGAACCATTTCTTCTCACTCTTTGCCCAATTGGATAAATGTTGATTGATCGTAGATTTCGTCCTAGTTCGATGATTCATACTATCTTTTCCAATGGAATCCTTATTCGGCTCCGTTATTGATAGAATGAATCGATTTACCATTTCTGCAAATCGATCTTCTGCATTCGATTTCTCCTTCGGAATCATAGAATACCCGGGGGAAATAGGATGAATTGAGACGGTTTTTTGTAAATACCTAATTATTTTGAATAGATCCACCAGTTCTTTATGTTCCGATCGCCGCCTGAAGGGGACAAAAGAAACACCCAATTTTCTCTTCCAAAGAGCCTTCTCTACAGGGGACCTCTCCGTAGGACTCGAACCCAGATAAAGTTCTGACCATCTGTCAGAGAAAAAAGAATGAATGGATCTTGTAGGATTCCCAAGAAATTCTTCGATTTCTTCCGGAAGCAGATTATTATTCATCCGCTTTTCACCTTCTGCGGATAGCCGGAACTTTGAGGAAGATCCAAAAAGAAATTTCGGGAATCGACCTGATTCTATCTCTGTTCGTTCCACATCCTCATTTCTAATGGAATCGAAATGATGTATGGATTGATTAGAAGATCCTTTTGGAGGATACAAAAGCGAAATTACAAATCTATTAATATTAGAAGATTCTTCTCTAGATCCAACCGAATTCATAGGTATAGGAAGAAACCCCCTCAAATAGATATTTTTTCGTTCAACTATATTTCGATTTTGAAGACGACATAAACAGACCCCTAGTACAAGTAGCATCACACCCCTTACCACATTTTTGACGACACCATGGACACGTTTTACTACATTTTTGATCCTGGAATCTCGAGTTATTAAACCTGTTTTGGTTAAATATCGATTGCTTCCTGAACCCTGGGAATTTTTGGAAAATAGGATACCCAAAATTCGGGAGTCAAAGAGTCTCATAAAGCGTTCTTGGTCGAAAAAAATGTCTATGAAAGAGTGAGATTTCTTGATCTCTCTTAATATCTCTCTCCAGTCCAAGATCCAGCTGGATATCCAATCATGTGCTGTATTTTTCTTTTTTTTTTTCATAGAGTTCCTACTTTTCTTTAAGATTATTATGAAGAGTATTAATGTTATCCTTATTTTACTACAAAAAATGCTGATGATGATTTTCATTTTGACTTCTATTTTTTAGGTATTGGTTGTTGATTAGAAAATTAGGTAATATTTCTTCACTGATTGTTTAATATTTGAATCATTGATTCTTTCAGTCACATAAGTCTTAATTTCACATCTCCGAATGTGAAAAGACGTAAAAATATCTTCATATATCAGACGTTCGCTAATTAGTACTGCATCTTCAAAATTGTAACCCTCCCATGGCATATAAGCTACCAATATGTTTTTCCCTAAAGCGAGTTCCCCACCAACTGTAGCGGCACCGTCTGCTAAAATTTGACCTTTTCTCAAACATTTACCTCCCTGAACCCGGGATTTTTGGTGGATCAAAGTTTTTTTTCTTAATTCCAATACCAAACTTGATCAGATCACTCCAATCATCGTCTGAATTATCTTCAGACGATGAATCCAACCAACCTGGATCATTCCATCGTATCGTAGCATTCATAATTTCGAATATATGAATGCATATCGCGAAATCGACATGCGTTTGAATAAAGTAATCAAATATGTCCGATGTTTCGCGATTTTTTTCAAAATTTTCTTTGATTTTTTTGAATTGTTTGCAATAAGACTTCATGTAGACTCTCAAATCGCTTTTACAAGACAAAAACACTTGCTCCTTGGAGCACAAATGAAGGCCGGCTCGTAACCCGGCCATATTAGAGTGGATTCGTTTCAACTGTACCTGAATCATATTCAATTCATCAATACAATAAGACTTCGCAAGGTTATAAAATTGTATTGTGTGAATAGAATTATTGTGCCCAGGTTCTAAAAACCTGTTCTGAATTTGGCGGGGCCCGTTAGCCAGATTACTGGCCTCTATCAATGGAACGAATTCCGCTTCGTAAAGCTTTTCAAGATAAGATATAAACTCGTCGATCGAAATGCGCTCTTCGGAACAAAGAAAAGTTAAAAGCACTATTTTAAAAAGGAGATTTTTGCTCCTACAAAAATTGATTAAGAAGGGTGGAAAGATACTATCGAATGGATAGCATATTTCCATTTTCAAAGATCTATTGATGGTTTGGTTAATGGATTGATCCAATTTTGCATTTTCTATAATTTCAGAAAACAAATTGCACAATCCTAAGTCGGCGTTAATGTCCACAAAAAGATCGACTAAAGTGAAAATATCATAAAGCTCTACTTTAATATCATAAAGCTCTACTTTGTGTTCAAAGTATATGCAGCGATTTATAATCGCTGCACTAAGCTCTTTTCGAAAACGCTCAGTCATCTCATTCAGACTCATTTGTTCATTCTTGAATTGAACAAGAAATTCACAAAGTTGATCTAAAAGGATTCCGTTTAAACGAGCGTGTGCACGTGAAGTTCTTGCACAATTTTTATACAATTGTGCTTCTCTACCCTCTTCTATATGTCCATAGAAGACATATCTGCGCCGAAAACAATTTTCACTAAAAGAGATAGTTTTAGTGTTAACTGGAGTAACACTTTTTGCATCTTTTCGCTTAGATAACCAAAAATCGACCCTCTGTAACCATTCGTCGTTAGTAATGAGTTTCGTACTAAGCATAACCATAAACGAACATAAGTGAAAGATTATCACCCTGTTCAAAATGTAGTCTGAAACAAAGACTTCGACTACGTCTTGCAACTTCGAAATACTCAATTTGGAATTTTTCATGCTCCTCCTACACTATAAAAAAAAAAAAGAAAAATAAAAAAATGTGAAAATATTCACTTAATATTTGATCCATTCGATGGATCAGTTTAACTATAAAAATGCAATCTTCCGATGCGCCTTGGACTGAATAGATCTGCTTCTCTTTGTTCTTACGAACGGAGTTGTTCCCTTATTTTGATTTTCAATGGGATGAAATCAAAATGAGCCCTTTCTGATACAGAATCTACTGCAAAAAGGTGAGGTACACAGTATATAGTCTTTTGAGTTTAATGCGATAAAATAAAGTGACATAGTTTCTATTTCTCTTAAGGAGTATTTCCATGGGTTTGCCTTGGTATCGTGTTCATACTGTCGTATTGAATGATCCCGGTCGATTGCTTTCTGTTCATATAATGCACACAGCTCTAGTTGCTGGTTGGGCCGGTTCGATGGCTTTATACGAATTAGCGGTTTTTGATCCCTCTGACCCCGTTTTTGATCCAATGTGTATGATTATGATCATACATCTTTTAGATTATGATAATATCTCTTAGATTCAGCATCCATGGCTGAATGGTTAAAGCACCCAACTCATAATTGGCAAATTCGTAGGTTCAATTCCTACTGGATGCACCCTAATGGGAATGTTCAATAAGTTGGCTCTCTATGGATGGGATCTCATCATCCATCCATAACGAATTGAATATGGTATATTCATACCATAACATAGGAAGATTAAGAACTCGAATCCTGATCAATACTGGGACTCATAGGGAAGAAATTGGAGTTATGGATGGAATCAAATATGGAGTAGTTACAGGAAAAAGTCTTCGGTTATTGGGGAAGAATCAATATACATACTTCTAATGCCGAATCAGGATCAACTAAGACAGAAATCAAGTAAGTATTGGGTTGAACTCTTCTTTGGTGTTCAGGTAATGGCTATGAATAGCCATCGACTACCCCGAAAGGGTCGAAGAGACCTATTATGGGACATGCAATCCATTACAGGCATATGATCATTACGCTTCCATCAGGTTATTCTATTCCACCTCTTCTAGAGATTCTAAAGAAAAGAACTTCAAGAAAAATACTTAATAACACGGCGATACATTTATACAAAACTTCTAGTCCAAGTACACGCAATGGAGCTGTAGACAGTCAAATGAAATCCAATCCACGAAATAATCTGATCTATGGACGGCATCGTTGTAGTAAAGGTCGTAATGTCAGAGGAATCATTACCGCAAAGCATAGAGGGGGGGGTCATAAGCGTCTATACCGTAAAATCGATTTTCGACGGAATCAAAAAGACATATCTGGTAGAATCGTAACCATAGAATACGACCCTAATCGAAATACATACATTTGTCTTATACACTACGGGAATGGTGAGAAGAGATATATTTTACATCCCAGAGGGGCTATAATTGGAGATACCATTGTTTCTGGTGCAGAAGTTCCTATATCAATGGGAAATGCCCTACCTTTGAGTGCGGTTTGAACTATTGATTTACGTAATTGGAAGTAACCAATTAGGTTTACGACAAAACCTAGAAATCGATCACTGATTCAATTGGAGTACCTCTATGGAATAGACCTCAACAGAAAACTGTTGAGTAACGGCAGCAAGTGATTGAGTTCAGTAGTTTCTAATAGAGAATTATTGACTCTAGAGATATGGTAATATGGAGAAAATTGTTTGAAGCACGTACCGAACCGGAAGCGCCTCTTCTTTCAAAGAGAGGAGGACGGGTTATTCACATTTCATTTGATGGTCAGAGGCGAATTGAAAGCTAAGCAGTGGTAATGAAGATCCCCCGAAGAGATGTCTCCTACGTTACCCGTAATATGTGGAAGTATCGACGTAATTTGATAGAGTCATTCGGTCTGAATGCTACATGAAGAACATAAGCCAGATGACGGAACGGAAAGACCTAGGATGTAGAAGATGATAACATGAATGATTCGGCAGATTAGGATTCCTATATATCCACTCATGTGATACTTCATTATACGATGAAAAGATCTATTTTTTTCGATATCATCATATACATCTAGAAAGCCGTATGCTTTGGAAGAAGCTTGTACAGTTTGGGAAGGGGTTTTTTTTGATAAAAAAGAAGAATCTACTTCAACCGGTATGCCTTTAGGCACGACCATACATAACATAGAATTCAAACATGGAAAGGGCGGACAATTAGCTAGAGCAGCAGGTGCTAGAGCGAAACTGATTGCAAAAGAGGGTAAATCGGCCACATTAAGATTACCATCTGGGGAGGTTCGTTTGATATCCCAAAACTGCTTGGCAACAGTCGGACAAGTGGGTAATGTTGGGGTGACCCGAAAAAGTTTGGGTAGAGCTGGATCGAAGTGTTGGCTAGGTAAGCGTCCTGTAGTAAGAGGAGCAGCTATGAACCCTGTGGATCATCCCCACGGGGGCGGTGAAGGAAAAGCTCCAATTGGAAGAAAAAAACCCGCAACTCCTTGGGGTTATCCTGCGCTTGGAAGAAAAAGTAGGAAAAGGAGAAAATATAGTGATAGTTTGATTCTTCGTCGCCGTAAATAGGAACATTCCAAATCGAATTTCCAAAATTCGATGGGATGGGCGAACGACGGGAATTGAACCCGCGCATGGTGGATCCACAATCCACTGCCTTGATCCACTTGGCTACATCCGCCCCTTATCTAGCTAAAGGATTTTCTCTTTTTTGCATTCATCATTATTGTATTTATTCTGACCTCCATACTTAGATCGAGATATTGGACATAGAATGCCAATCTTTACCATGTCAAAAAAGGAGTAATCAGCTGTGATAGGTCAACAAGAAAGATTTGTAGCTAATCCAAAGAAAAGATTTGTAGCTAATCCAAAGAAAAGATTTGTAGCTAATCCAAAGGAAAGATTTGTAGCTAATCCAAAGGAAAGATTTGTAGCTAATCCAAAGAAAAGATTTGTAGCTAATCAAAAGAAAAGATTTGTAGCTAATCATTTATTCGAAAAAATGGAAAAAATCAAAATGGGGAAGGAGAAAGAAATAATAGTCACTTGGTCTCGGGCATCTAACATTCTACCCTCAATGGTTGGCCATACATTCGGTATTCATAATGGAAAGGAACATATACCTATTTATATAACAGAATCTATGATAGATCACAAATTGGGAGAATTCGCGCCTACACGGAATTTCGCGAGAGATGCAAGAAACGATAACGATAAAAAATCTGTAATGAAGAATAAAAAAAAATAGGGATCAAACAAAGCAAAAAAAGGAAAGAGAAACACCCAATATAGTGGTTTGAAAAACCACTATATTGGGTATTTCTCTTACCTTTATATAGTAAGAAAAGCAGCCTTAACCTATCTTATCCTTCAATAGAAGGAACTTCAACAGCAGCTAGATCTAGAGGGAAGTTGTGAGCATTACGTTCGTGCATTACTTCCATACCAAGGTTAGCACGGTTGATGATATCAGCCCAGGTATTAATAACACGACCCTGACTGTCAACTACAGACTGGTTAAAATTGAAACCGTTTAGGTTGAAAGCCATAGTGCTAATACCCAAAGCAGTGAACCAGATACCTACTACAGGCCAAGCAGCCAAGAAGAAATGTAAAGAACGAGAATTGTTGAAACTAGCATATTGGAAGATTAATCGGCCAAAATAACCATGAGCAGCTACGATATTGTAAGTTTCTTCCTCTTGACCGAATCTATAACCTTCATTAGCAGATTCGTTCTCAGTGGTTTCCCTGATCAAACTAGAGGTTACCAAAGAACCATGCATAGCACTGAATAAGGAACCGCCAAATACACCAGCTACACCTAACATGTGGAATGGATGCATAAGGATGTTGTGTTCTGCCTGGAACACAATCATAAAGTTGAAAGTACCAGAAATTCCTAAAGGCATACCATCAGAAAAACTTCCTTGACCAATAGGGTAGATCAAGAAAACAGCAGTAGCAGCTGCTACTGGAGCTGAATATGCAACGGCAATCCAAGGACGCATACCTAGACGGAAACTAAGTTCCCACTCACGACCCATATAGCAAGCTACTCCGAGTAAGAAGTGTAGAACAATTAGCTCATAAGGGCCACCATTGTATAACCATTCATCAACAGATGCTGCTTCCCATATCGGATAAAAATGCAAACCAATAGCTGCGGAAGTAGGAATAATAGCACCAGAAATAATATTGTTTCCATAAAGCAGAGAGCCAGAAACTGGCTCACGAATACCATCAATATCTACGGGAGGAGCAGCAATGAAGGCAATAATAAATACAGAAGTTGCAGTCAATAAGGTAGGAATCATTAAAACACCGAACCATCCAATGTAAAGACGATTTTCAGTGCTGGTAATCCAGTTACAGAAGCGACCCCATAAACTTGTGCTTTCGCGTCTCTCTAAAATTGCAGTCATGATCAAATTTTGACTTATTCTATTCTCAAAGACTCCCAAGCACACATATTAACTAGAACTCGAATTAATCGAGATGAGTTAATTCATAGAAGGCTTGTTAATTAACCATTATAGCACGGTTTTATTTCAACGTCAACCCATGCTAAAAAAAAAGATATATTTCATGATCTTATCATGAAATAACATAATATAATATTACAAAATAAAAAAAAACGAAGAAAAATATTCAAATGTTTTTATGGGTTGCCCGGGGCTCGAACCCGGAGCTAATCGGATGGAGTAGATAATGTCTCGTCTGTTAGAATAAGAAAAAACCCCTCCCCAAATCGTGCTTGCATTTTTCATTGCACACGACTTTCCCTATGTATACATATCATACTGATATTTTGATAAAATAGTTTACTAATTTGAAACTAATTTAGTTGATTCAATTATAAACTCCAAGTTCGTTTAGTAAATTTGAGCATTTCAGAATCTTAATTTCTAAAAATCCAATTCTTTACTTTTTGTTATTTCTAATCTATTGAAATTCTAGGTCTCATGATTGATTAGATCATGAATATGGGTAATATCCAAATACCAAAAACGTTCTTTCTTTGATCTATGTAAAGAAAAATGAATTTTTTCTTGGAAGACTACAGAAAGAACTTGTTCTTCTTCTATAATAAATTCTTCCAATAATCTTGGACCTAAGCTTTGCAAAAGCTTACGTACTGTACTCTTATGTTTACGAGCCAAAGTTCTAGCACACGAAAGTCGAAGTATATACTTCATTCGATACAAAATTCTCTTTTTCGAAGATCCACTATAAAAATGAAAAAGATTTTTCCATATTCGACCAAATCGACTAATAATATCATAATCTGATAAATCTGTCCAGATTGGCTTACTAGTAGGATGTCCTACTATAGTACAAAGTGAAGCTTTAGACAATGATCTAATGAGAAGAATGATTGGAACTATAGTATAAAATCTCTTAATACGAGTATCTATTAAGATAGAATACTCTAGTATTTGACTTCTTACTACCAAATGATTTCTTTTTACATTTGAAGAATAACCAAGAAAGTTGAATGAATAATAGTCGAATTGGTTTCTATGAAACCTATTCGTTTGAGACCAAAAATGAAAATAATATTGCCAAAAACAGACAAGATAAGATTTCCACTTCTCCATAAAAAGATCGGTCCCTTTTGATGCTAGAATTGCTTTTCCTTGGTATCGAACATAGTGCATGAAAGGATCTGTAAAGGGCCATATAGATCTTTGTAAAAAAGTATGATGTACTATTTTCACATGTTCTATTTTTCCATAAAAATAGATTCGCTCAAGAAAGGTTCCAAAAGATGTTAATCGTAAACAAGAAGATTGTTTACGAATAAACAGTAAACAAAACTCATATTCAGATACATAAGAATTATATAAGAAACGAGAGAGTCTTTTATTTTCTTTTGAAAATATAGAAACCAGTCTCTTTGAAATAACGAGACTATTCCAATTAAAATAGTCTAAGAGAAAGAATCGCAATAAATGCAAAGATGGAATATCTTTGATCCAAGATTGAAGAATTTGGACTAATATTTCAAAATGAATAGGATAAGGTATTAGTATGTCCGACACCTTATTTAAATACAAGAATTTCTCCTCTAAAAAAGAAAATATTGAATGAATAGATCGTAAATTTTGCAATTTACAGATTTCTTTTTGATTTCGAGAGGAAGCAAATAGAAATCCTAGGTAGAATGGAATTTCTATAACAACACCAAAACCCTCAGATATCATCTGAGAAAAAAAATGAGCATAAAAAAAACGGTTGGGCTCATTAATTTGATTGTGGTTACAATTTGGAACAACCGAATTCATCAAATAATTCGGTTGATAGATTCGAGTAATTAAACGTTTTATAAGTATTAAACTCGATTTATTGTCATAGGTAATCAGCTTTTTCGCAGGTTCGAAAAGAGCATTTAAACCATAATCATAAGCAAATGCATAGATATACTCTTGAAAAAGGAGTGGATATAAGCATTTTTGTTGACGAAATTGATATTTTTCTAGATATTTTTGAAATTCTTTCATTGAAATGTCTACTTGAACCAGAAGAATTGAGGCTTTTCTAGGTTTATCAGATGATACATAGTGCAATATGGTCAGAACAGAGTATTGGTTATTTGATTTTATCAAATCTTTTCATTCAATATGAAAAAATACTCCGGAAAAGAAACGAGTAGCCCAGCCAGCCTATTCAAAAAAAAAGATTTTATTCTTTTTTTTCCATAAAATTAGTTTCTGGATTTGTTCGGATTTGAATTTCACAGGCTAAATATCTTTTATTTTTGCAACCCAATTGCTCTTTTGATTTTGGAATCAATCTTTTTTATCAATATACAGTTTCTTCTACACATTAATCTCCAATTCAAAATAAAGAATAATTAGGATTCCTTCCAAAAATGAATCCGATCAAAAGTTCAATCATAAAAGAACTCATCGATTTTTTCTCCGATCAGGTACTAATATATTTTTAACATCTAATTAGATCGGGAAATTGTTCCAATGAAGAACATAAGCTCGTTTCTTTTTTATTTGAAACGAAAAATTGGAGCCATAGGGCTCTATCCATTTATTCACTAGACCCAACGAAAATTCGGAGAATTCCTTTATTCTCCTTCTTTCTTCTTCCAAAACTCAAAACAGTTTTTAAGAACTTTAAAAGATTCAGATTAAGAAGAAATTCCAAAAAATTCGACTTTCAATAAAAGAAAAGTCGAGAAATAGTAGTAAAAAAATTGAAAGAATTCAAGAATAAACTTATTATTACGACATGCTGTTTTTTCCATTCATTCCTTTGAGGATCAGTCGCGGTCTTATAGACTCTACCAAAAGTCTGGACGAATTTTTTTCTTCATCCAAATGTGTAAAAGATCGTAGTCGCACTTAAAAGCCGAGTACTCTACCATTGAGTTAGCAACCCCAGATAACTGATAAATAAAGAGACAGGTAGATATGATCTAAATCAAATTCATTTTATTGCATAAGTCTGTAAAAACGTGAAATTTACAAACATAAATTTCATTCGAGAAAAAATCTCAATTCAATTACTAAAATTGAGAAAATCGACTAGGAAATCCATTCATAGCAAAATGAAAAATCTCCTATTTTTATTTTCTTTTTTGATCCAATTTTTCTTCGTGAATTCTTCGTCTTTATTAAAGACGATATCTTATATTAAGATAAAATACAAATGGAATATTTGAATAAATTGAATGTTTGAATAAATCGAATGTTTGAATAAAGTGAAGAAAAGATAGAGAACGAACTAAATCATTTTATTGATCTATGATCAAATTGTATTTGATCAATACAATA
>JAMFTS010005229.1:0-28220 GCA_028095005.1 Rhynchospora pubera | reverse complement strand
ATCTGGGAGGGGTGTACTGACGATTCCACATCCACAAGATGCAGAACCAGACCAAGAGGACAGTGGAAAGTACGAATAGCCTCTTTGCTGCTTACTTTTCAAAAACTTGATTACAACTTTTAGTGATGTAATAATGCATGGAGTGTTGAATTTTATATGGGAGCTTAGGTTATTTTGATTTGTTTGTGGTTGAGGTGATGTTTGTGCTTGTAATCTAGGACTTATTTAATCATTAGGTCGTAAAAATTTGGTTTCTCTAATGAAACAGGTAGCTTTTGCTACTTCTGTAAAAATAATAAGGCTTAATTTTTCGTATGCCCTCCAACTCTTTTCTATTTGTTTATTTCTCTCTCTACTCTTGTGTATTTTCTATTTGCCACTAAACTCTTCAAAATAATTTCTTATTTATCTTTCAACTTAACCATACATTATTAACTGTAGTTATATGATAAGAAAACAGAAAATTAATTCCACATTAAATTAAAATGACATAAATACCCTTAAATTATTTTTCGTTTACTCCGTTTTTCCCTTCCCTGCTTGGGAATATTTTCCCGCTAAAACATCCATCCCTTATTCCTCCTCCTTTCTCCTATTTGATATCTCGTTCTTTCACTTTCTCCCATTTCCTATCTAATTCTCCAAATACATTGTTATCTCTCTCCAACCATCTCTCATCTTTTTCTCCGTTCCATCTCTGCTAATATCTACTTACTATGGAAGAAAATGAAAATGAAGACCGATATTGTGTTTATTGTCTAGTAGACTAGTACTCTATTACATTTAAGGGAATGATGACCGATATCAACTAATGGAGGGGACACAATATTTACCAAAATATCAAGTTTGCTCCAGATGACAAAATAGAGCATAGAAATGAAACCATATTGGAAACTAATTCAAAGTGGATTACTGAAAATAAAAGGTTCAAAGTGCAGACTGAAAATGTGACTAAAGGTTGTACACTACAACCATTGTGAAACAGTCGGACTTGCATTAATTAGATGAGGCTAATTTCAAAAGATAAAAATAAACTTCATGAGTACAAAGTTTAAAAGTTAGTAATAGAACATGAACGGCAAAAAAAAATACAATAAAACATGGCATGAACTGCAGCCTAACGGTCCTTCATTATTTTGTCGGATCTAAATATGCAGAAACAATTGACTTTAATTTTCCTATTTGTTTTATTTTTCCCAAAAGAACCCATTCGCTGGAATATACGAATTCCTTTTGGTGATACACGATAGAAGAGGTACAGCAGATAGAGATTGTTAATCGTTAGCGGGAAAATATTTCGGAGCAAGGAAGGAAAAAAAAAGGGGAAAATGGAATATAGTGTAGGGGTATTTTTGTCATTTTAATTGAATTGGGAATTAATTTCAGTTTTCTTATAAGATAATTATAGTTTATAATGCATTGTTAAGTTGATGGGTAAATAAGAAATCATTTGAAGAGTTTAGTGACAAATAAAAAATACATAAGAATATAGGGAGAAATAAACAAATAGAAAAAAGTTGGAGGGCATACAAAAAATTAAGCCTAAATAATAATAATAATAATAATAATAATAATAATAATAATAATAATAATAATAATAAAATAAATAAATAACAGAGGTACTCCACTAAGACCTATGTATATAACGGCCACCGGTTATGAGATAAGGTTGTCTGCTCCACTCATCTTTTTTTTCGGTTACAACTTAATTACTTACTGTTGATTACCGGTTACTGAATTATAATTTATTCCATCAAATTAAAGAAAATTATATACGTGTTGCTAGCACAGGGCGGCTTAGGAGGGTTATGCGTATTGCAGTACAAATTGAACTATCGTAGGCCTACGGGCTTCAAAGCTTAAAAAAAAAAAAAATGAATTGTAGAAAATATTAATTTTTTTAAATAATCATTTTTTTTCCCTTTCGTTATATCCCAGTCCAAATCTCCTTAGTTGACTCCACAAGTCCACACTCGTTCGGACCAGTCCAAAAAAAATGATGGTGTCAATTTACTACACATAAGACGTAAGCTTTTAATTTTAATTTTTAGTTTTTCTTTTGTTTTTAGTAGGTGGTAGTTTTAGAAGATTGGAGTACAGCACCAGGTGGTTTCTTCTTTTTTATGTTGATGTATTATGCAGTAAAATAATGTTTTAAAATCATTTTGAATTATCATTCAATATTGAATATAGTAATTAATGGGTATATAAGGAAAGAGATTTGATCTACCAAAATGTGGTTAATTAATTATATGTTGAGATGCAAAAATCTACAAGGAGAACAAAAAAATCCAAACAGGAGGAGTACTTTAAAACTAAAGAATGCATGTTTTGTTCTATTACGTTCATATTCTTCATGAAAAAAATTAGAAATATATAAGGCTCGGCAGGCGTGACGGGACCGAAATCCTCTACAGCCGTAAATGGCTGTAGAGATGTCCAGCCAACTCCATTTTTTGCAAAATAAAAAAATTTTAAAATTAAAATGATGAATGTAAACCGTTGATCTTATTAAAATTTACGGGAGATGCATTTTCATATAAGTTTTATAAATTTTAGTGTTGATTTGATACTAGATCAAGTGGTCAACAAATGAACGTATTAGAATTAATTAGTGATAGTTAACTACATTCGTTCATTTGTTGACCACTTGATCTAGTATCAAATTAACTCTAAAATTTATAAAATTTATATGAAAATGCATCTCCCTTAAATTTAAACAAGATCAACGGTTTACATTCATCATTTTAATTTTAAAATTTTTTTATTTTGCAAAAAATGAGGTTGGCTGGACGTCTCTACAGCCATTTACGGCTGTAGAGGATTTCGGTCCAGGCGTGACATGCGCGTGGGAGCCGATTTACTGTGCTAACTACAGTTCTGTTATCCTGGCCGTTGGTTTTGGTCTGTCTATCTGAGCCGTTAGATGTTTCTCCTGCGTCTCTTCTTCTGCGATGGAATCGGCTCCTCCTCTTTCTTCTTGCTTTTTTCCTCACCTCCGCTGTACGCCACACCGAAAGTACTTTGTCGCGAACTTTGTCGCTCATCCGATTGCTTGCACTGGTTAGCGCGACGTGTCTTCCAATCCCTGCTCCAATTGGATGGTCTCGGTGCTCCTCATGCTCTACTTCTCGCCTCTCTTTTTCCACCCGCCACTGTTGCGGTGTTGTGCTCCGGCCTTATTTTGGGATTGGCGCCTCTCCTCTACCTGCTTTTCCTCCCGATTTTGCGCGCCTGGTATCCCTGTGCACGTCCTTTCAGGCAATTTAACTACCTACGTTCGCCTCTCTTTCTCTGCTCTTCTTTGTTGCTCAATTGGTATGGCATTCTGTCTTTCCTCTCTCCTTTCTTTGTAAATCTGTCTTCCTTTTTTATTTGGTTCATCAGTTATGTCCGATTGAGATCTATACTCCTGCTTTAGGCAGTGGTTCTGAATGTACTCTTAAGTTATGTTGTTGTCTTGCACAAGGAATCAGTCCTTGCCTATTTTGACACAGTGAATCCACCAATCGCTGAATGTCCTCAGCATTACCCAATTAAAAAGAAAAGGTCAATTGTTAGTGATCGAGTCAAATTGTGAAAATGTGCTGCAAAATGTATAGTCTTGCTCATATTGATCTAAAACGCTTGCTCATATTTTATATATGTCTTCTTTGACAAGAGGACTGTATGTGTACCTTCACTTCCATGGATAGAATAGCCTTACAGCTTTTTACAGTCGCAAAAAAAGTAACCTATATCTGTATGACACAGAACATAATATAGCTCCTGCTTTAGTAGCTACATTTTTTAAGGAAAACAAACTTCAATTAACAAAAAGCATCCCGTCTAAAATAAATAGTGGTAAAAAAAATTTGACAACAAAGTCACGAGCAAGTTTACCACAGTAAAAAAAAATTGACAACAAAGCCAGCAGAATCATTCTTGCCTGTTTCAGTTTCAGCACAGTTCTTCATTCTCAGTTTCAGTTTTGGGATGTGCTTCAGTTTTTTTTTTTTTGCATTTTTATGGGTTCTCTTTGTAACAGTTGTCAGTTTTTTTTGTCAGGTGATGCTTTGTTATGGCCTTTGTTCGGCTGCAGCGTTCACCTCTCCTTCTCTGCTCTTTGTTGTTGCTCGATTGGTATGGCACTCTATCTTTCCTCTCTTCTTTCTGTGTAAATTTATGTTCCTTTTTTATTTGGTACATCAGTTCTCTGCACTTGACATGAATGTTGCTGCTTTAGGCAGTGGTTCTCGGTATGGTCTTTAGTCATGCTATTTAACTAAGGATCGATTTTGTTTAATTTTGTTGCGTCTGATTGTGCAGTGCCAGTAGAGCTGAATCCTGGAGATGTCTCGAGCATGAGGGTCTTTGATTTGATTTAATTGGTCGATTTCTGTACATATTAATTTTTTTTGTTCTAATTTACTTGAGTAGTTACATTCTTATTTTTCTTCTCTTATAGTCCAGAACCAATTAAAGAAGAGGAGATCAGGAATGTTATCCTCTTCTTTCACAGGTTTGACTAGCTGATCTTTGGTGAGTTGTTGTATAGGCTTTTGGGTTATGTATTCCTCCACCTGATCCATTCTCTTCTTAGGTGATATTTTTGTCTATTTTTCTCTCTCAAATATTGTGACAATAGAAATTGATAGTACACCTGAAATATAGGCGACACAAAAAACTTCATTTTTTGGTTTCACTTTTAAATTCAATTAATCCCCTTTTCTGTAGTTATTTGCCAAGACCAAAAACGATTTATTAAGGGACCAGAATCCACAAAAAAAAAAAGTGAGGACAAAAGGACATGCTATTATTTAAAAATCATAATTATTAATTATAAAGTGCTATATTATTTATGGGTTATATTGAAGATGTTATTCCTGATATATGTACATATGTCCTAAATCATCTCTGAAAGATGTATAACATCTTCAATATAACCCATAAAAAATTTATTCTATTTTGAAGATTTTGACAAAATTTGTTAATTTATCCTATGTTCCGTTGGTACATTTCATTTCTATTTGTAGAGAGTTTATTATACGAAAGCATTTTCTTCATACCAGTCCTGACATTTTGTCTGGTGTGATTTTAGGATAAACTGGACAGTATATGGGGTAAGCCTATTTGAATGGTTATTTTTCTTAACTTTGGAATTTAGTAGGCTGGTGGGGGGTTATATTGCAAAATTTCCTCTAGGACAGTCTTTTTACTGGTGCTTGAGAGTCATGGTTTCAATTTGATTAATTCTTTTTTTTTTCTTTGTCTTTTCCATTAAAGGGAAGAGGGACTTGAGCAAAACTATTTTGGAAGACCATAAGGCATGGAATCAGTTGATTGTCGACAAGGCAATTAACAACGATAATTTCAGTTTTTTCCCTTCATCTTTGCTATTGTTTAGACACTGATGCTCTTTAGAGGCGACATGATCCTTATTAAGATCAGGATTCTTAGGCTTTTTTAACCTCAGTTGATAATTATACCTTATTGCATTGAGAGCTTTACATAAAGCATTTAGTACTTGAGATTGTTGAGACATAAGCAAAGACATTGTTATAGTGCATATACCTTTAATAGCAGTATTTTTATCGGTAACACCGCCTTAATTTCCTTCAGTGCACAAGAGGAGGCCCAAGAAGATCTCTGATGGAACCCCCCCTCCATAATGAAGCAGCGGTATCAAGACCCTTGACAGGTGGGCTTTCTTCAGAGTATAGAGGAAATAATTACATTTTATAAGAATTAAACCAAAAAACATGGCAAAAAAAAAAGAAATCAAATGCTCCTATCTTTGCTGAGCACTCAGAAGTAATTGATTGAGAAAATTTTCTACACCAGTTTTCTCAGGAGTAGATAGGTAAAAGGCAAGAATTTTGCTTTTCATAGCTAAAAGTTTCTTAAATATTTGGAATATGAATTATTTTTTTTTTCTTAAAGAAAGTCCGTCGGCTGAATTAATGTAATCCTCAAATAGCACCATACACCTATGCTCAGTATATGGTAACAGCTTGAAGCTTGTAATAAGTACATGGTGGTAACAACCTCCAGAGATTTGTACAAATGGTTGGATCAGGTTCTACTTTGACCATTGATGACCTAATTTCATGCAAAAGAAAATTATTCAAATATAAAAAGTAGTTCAAATATATACAAATACTTCTGCTCGAGCGGGCTAGAAGTTGGTGTGGTGAACGCATTTTGAAAAGATTGCTTGATTTAATCACATTCAGTAGAATATGTTTCACATAAATTTGGTTTATTGTTTTTCTTGAAGTTTATCTTTGGAGTGATTTCTGCATCTTAGAGTAGGAAAGATACAGTAATTTCTTCAAATGAATTTTGTATATTAGTCAAAACATGTTCAATATATTCTTTTTGTAATTTCTCTTGGTTAAAAGAATGACCAGTAATTGAACTATTCAAATGAGGTTTCTGTTAACTCTATTATGACCAATTAATAATAATAAGTAATGAGAAAAGGATGTGTCAATTGGTCTGATTGCTTTCAAACATCTAGAATGCCATGTCTTGGAACATCTAAATTGTATATTCGTGAACACATGGTGCATATATTGGTACATATATTAGTGGTTCCTTTTAATAATGCCACGACATTTAAATTGTATATAATATTCATGAGCACATGGCACATATGTTGGTGACTCTTTTTATTATAGCATTCTAATGTATTTAGTTCTACTTGCTTTACTTTTTTTGCTTATGTTCCGCTTCATTTATTACAGAAGTGGCCTTTTACTGATATATAAAGAGCAAGAGATGACATGAAAAAAATTATGACATTTATGTCTTCAATATTCCTTTTATTGAAATAGTAACAAACCCAATCAACAACTGAAAATGGTGTTATAATTTTGAATTTTAGGGGGGAAAAAATAAAAACGTGAATGAATCGCTCAACGCGCGAGATTCGCACTAGTAATAATAAAGCGATGATATATTAGGTTCATATTCTCCATTTGTGTTTTAAAAAGTATTATTTAATTAAAAGTTCGTTACATATATATGATTTTTTTTTTGTAAGAAATTATCATGATTGAACAGTTGCTTTTTGGTATTTATGTGAGGATAAAGTTTTAAACCCCTCTCGAGTCTTTATATAATAAGCTGGGATAAAAGGATAATAATGAGGAAGTAATTAATATTATACAGTGGTACTAGACAAACAACTCAGAATCTTTTAAACCACTTCCTTTATCCTTTTTGATTAAAGACCGTAGCCACACACACACACTCATTCTATTGGAGGGACATGCGGAAGCGGTGCGGCGGTGCCAGTGCCACTGACGTAGACTCGTGCCCTCCTGTTGGAGGTAGATGATACATGTCCACCATGATGTGGGGTCTTTGTGTGGGTGAGTGGCAACTTCACTTTAGAAGATGTTGCAAACGAAGATGTTGCGATTCACTGACATGTGGGACCCAAAATAATCTATCTGCTTTGGCTATATTTGCCTCCACAGACATTACATTGACAACTTTATAACTTACAGAAGTGCAGTAATATCTTGTTCATAGACAATCCAAACTTAAGACAGATTGCCTCAGAGTCGGAGTAACGTGCCAAGATAATACGGTTGATCGTTTTTTGTTTTGAATATTAACACGGTTGATAGTGGGTTTAACTTTCAAGGGCGGTGAGGAAGTCATTCTATGTTTCTAGTCCCATTCTCCCATTTGTGTCTGCCTGTAGGTTATGGGCTAATGTTAAAAAAAAAAAAAAATCATTTGTATCTATCATCTTTCGCACAAGCACAACAGCAAATAAAATAAATTAATCTCCCTTCACTTATTACTTATTGATGACTCAAATTTTACTCCAATTGAGAATTACAAAACTTGATTTCTTTTGGTAATAGCAGAAGAAAAATATCAAATCACAACATGCAAAATGTGCCTTTTTTTTTTTTTTTTGAGAAACATGTAAAAATGTGCCTAGCTAAAATTACCGGTTTCATTGCTCAAATCAATTCTTTTTTTTTTTCAACGTTTACAATACGATGAGGTAGAAAATTAAATAAGATTGGTTGTATATTTTGGTTAGGACGCGATTGGTAGGAATAAATTTGTCAAATTAATCTATTAAATAATTAGTATAAGTTCCTCCATATTTTTTATAACAAATTTATTCAAATGGCTTTTTGATAAACAACTTTGTATTCTTTTTTTATTTTGAAAATTGTGAAAGTCTAATTTACATATTTTCTTTGATTTTCATTATAATTATTTTTTGAAACAAGACTATTTGTTTATAAACGCATAGCCCACTCTATGTTTTGGACTAACCATCTATGTTGAACTCTCACGTTCATATTTTCTTTGACTTTACAATTCTAATTCTAATCATAGGCTAAGAGATATTTTTTTCTTGTAAATTTCTATTAGTATGTCTTTAAAAGAACAAAATTCAAGATGGCGACCGCATTATTATGAATAATTTAATTTGAATTATTTTGTAGGTTTTTATTTTGAATTAAATATGATAATATTAATATTATTAAAATAAATACTGAAGTCAAATAATTTGACAAATTGCTTATTGTCGTCTATATTGAAATACAGTTGGAAATTAAAACTTATATATGTTTTCATTTTTAGAAAATCATTATTGTGTTGTGATAGTTACAACTTTTTAATCAATTGATATTTGAAAAACTATAAAAAAGTAAAAAATAATTTAAAATTTTTATAAAATTTTTGTTTCTCATGAGATTTCAATGTAAAATTACAATAAAAATTTATATCGATCATTTAAACAAAAAAGTGAGATCGAAGATATGGAAATTGGTTGGTGTGGCCGTGTGATCGAAGATTTCATCTCGTATGAATGTAAAGGATACGTACATGTACCATGCAGAAGCAACTTCATGTCGTGATGAACGTACGTATCCTTTACAATAAAATTACGAGATGAAATCTTCGATCACATGTTCTATGCATAAATTAAACGATGTATCTGGATGGTACGAATATCTGATGTGGAAATTGGATGGTGTGACCGTGTGATCGAAGAATATTTCATCTCGTATAATCGTATCAATATATGCATGTCAGTATGTGTATTTGTGCTGCATGTTCAGCACTAGCTATTTTAATTTTTACATATTTTTAGTACTTGTTATCTCAGATTGAGCATTGTAGACGACATGTGCAGTTACATTTCTCTCTCTCTCTCTCTCTCTCTCTCTCTCTCTCTCTCTCTCTCTCTCTCTCTCTTTGGTTGAGTATGTCATACTTATATTCATTATGTTTTTTTCTTTTTTGTTTTAGTTTAGAAAATAATATTGCTCATCTCCACAGATTGGTTTTAAATACTACATGTACGAAATGTCACTCATTGCTGCTAAGTACAGAGATTACTGATCGGGTGCAAATCTAGTCAAAATAATCTTGTTTTACCTGATTTAATCTATCGTAGTAAAGCTAAGTGTCGAATCACAAGAACGGTTCAATTAGTTCTTACTTAAATTATCTTATTTAATTAAACCTAGGGTATAAAAACAATCTATGGTACTAGAAACAATTCTAGGAAATTAAAATTAAAGTTCAAAAAATAAATTGCTGATTGAAATTTAAATCCTAAGGTTGACTTAGCGATTAAGAGAAAGGCTTAGGGGTTTAGGTCAAGAACTTCACCTATGTTGCAGGTTCCAAACGGTCCGTCTGATCTCTCAGACGGTCCGTCTGAACCACGTGCTGAGGGTTAACTAAATGAATTTAAGCTATTTAATAAGCAGATTTATGGCTTAACCCTAATTCCCACATTCTAACCATC
Organism: Rhynchospora pubera; assembly: GCA_028095005.1. Classification (NCBI taxonomy): domain Eukaryota; kingdom Viridiplantae; phylum Streptophyta; class Magnoliopsida; order Poales; family Cyperaceae; genus Rhynchospora; species Rhynchospora pubera. The sequence continues at coordinate 18,442 of JAMFTS010005229.1, read as the reverse complement.
GTTCAGTTCTGGTATTTTAGTTCAAGTCAATTTATCAATTAAAATCTCTAAGTTTGGTCATCACCAATACCTAAAGGCTTTAAAATCTATCTTTCATACAAAGGACATCTTATAACCATCGTTACAAGAAAGGTTCACCTATCGGTTACTCAATCCTGATTTCATTCATCAATTACTTCCATCCTCAATTAAGCTATTCACAAATCAACTAAGGTATAGATTATTGCAATCAAATTAGACAAGGCCTTAATCTAATAGATCCTAATCAATTATACCTAAGCAATTCATGAAATCACATGGCAATTAGAAATCAAAAGATAGAAATCATATGAAAATATCAAATGCTCAAACTAATCAAATCCAAAAGCAACAACATAAGTTAGGTTCCCTACCATTGCCCCTAAAACACAACTTAGCCTAACATAGTATAAAACATCACAAATAAACAAGGTTTCTCCACAATCATAGAGTTAAAAGAAAGATTACAACAAAAATCAATCTTCTCTCTTTCTGTTTCTGCAACCTGGTATCTTCAAACGGACCGTCTGGTCTCTTAGACGGGTCGTTTGGCTCTGATTTCTGCTAGGGTTTGAAGCTTTCCTTCTCTAACTCGACCTATCCTTTTTCCTGGCTTCTCATCCTTTTATATAACTTCAAATCCTCTCTAAGGTCGGTGGAAAAACCGTCTGGAATCGTGCCAAACTGGGGAGAGTTGAAAATAGAATCAGTTTCCTCCAAAATAGGACCTGCCCTGAATAAGTCGGTTCTGGAACAGCCAAACGGACTGTCTTGGGATCCAGACGGGTCGTCTGACGGCAGCCTGGGTTGGGCTGAAATGCTGACTGGGCCTATCTCGAATTCTTCCATCAAAAGTCGCCAAAAGTCATCAGAAACAGCAAAATTCATCGCGGAGAACCTGTAAACACACGGAGCAATAGCAGCACCTATCTTCTACCTAAAATCAATGATTTATCATCAAAATATGCAATATTAAACCAAATAGTAGACCTAATTAGGGTTGAAATGCTTGCATGAAATCCGCTGATCAAAATCCCCCAAGCTTGAACTTTGCTTGTCCCCAAGCAAAACTTAGACTTTAGAAGATCAAATTAGGGCTTAAATTAAGGTTTAACATTGTTATTTTGATGATTCAAGTAATCCTTGACAATTCTATTGGTTATGACTTGAACTACTTGGACAAATTTTTCTTTCAAGTTCAAATTCAAAGTTGACTCCTTAGTTAAATCAAATTCCTCTTCGAAACTAAACCTAAGTCAATGACAAATCCCTCTTCATATCTCAACTTGGTTAATTTTAAGTTTAGCAATTTGATTAAGGATTGAAAATCTAAATTGATATTTAGGAAGAAGAACCTAACTCCAAACGATCAACTTAACAATAGGAACAATTAGTACAATCTTTATCTTTTAACTATACACCACTTGGTTTTTGAAAAACTCAAAGAAATTTGACTAAAGTGAGGAAAAAGAAAGGGTACAACTCCTCACCCATCAACTTCAAGGTTTTAAGGTTAGCACTTTTAATTTTATCCCGGGGCTTAGGATGTTTTTTCCGCTGTGGAGAGGTCAGACAAATTAGAGTGGATTATTATTATTATTATTATTATTATTTATTTATTTTTATCATAAGTCTTTCTGTTTCTACTTATAATTGATGAAATTCTTCTATCTACTCTAACCTATAACTTACCGCATCGTCCATGGCAATGCAAGCTTTTTAGTTCCCTTTTGCTTGTGCTTTTATTTATGTACATGGTGTGTATTTACATCTTCGACTTTTAATATTTGAAAACACAGTGTATTTAGCCAAAACAAAGAGTCACTAGAGGTTCCTAAGGTTGGTTGATTTGCTGGAGTTTATTCTTAGTCCTAATTACTCAATTCAGTTAGACTTCCATAAAGAAATTGCTAAATTTTCTAATTCAACCAAACCAAGATATTATCAAGTTTGCCATTCACTTAGGGTTAGCTTTTTCAAGAAATCAATTTTCAAAAAGATTTTCAATGTGTGAAGTAGTTTATCAAATCTTAACCTCAGATAAGTCACCAAGTATCACTTTGAATTATCCTAAATGCAAAGTTATATGAATTAATATTCATAACCCTAAATGATGCAGTTTCAGGTTCTGCCAGTTCAGACGATCCGTCTGGGGGTCCAGACGGTTCGTTTGAACTGCGACAGAACCAGGGGTAAAATGCAATGAAATCCTAGATAGAATATATACAATCCACATATTTCGCAAAATTTGAAAATTTTCAGGTTTCTCTACTAATACCCCCCCCCCCCAAGTTTAATCAATTGCATTGTCCCTAATGCATCAATCAATCCAAAGAAAAGTAAATAGGAGAGAAATTAGAAAATTTACCAACTTGCTCAATACTCGCGTGGAGGTTGAGGAGAGTGATACCCGTATGGAGGATACCACCAATTGCAGATCTCCGCCACTTGAGTCCTTGAAGGGCCATCATCTTCATGATATTGTTTGAGGAGGTCTAAGTCTTCCCTTTGCTTCTTTTGCTCCTCCTCAATTTGATCAATCTTTGCATCTATCTTCTTCCCCAACTCAAGTGAATCGGTGGAGAGCCTCTCGAGTGTCTCCAATCTGCCCATAAGTGCCCTAAAGTCATAGGGCTAGTCTTCGGCTGACGGACGGGCTGAAGATGTGGCTCCAACATGGCCTGAAGGGCGTGTGACAGGTGAAGCAGCTCTCACCTCATCTCCAAAATTCTCACCCTCATAATCAATCAGCAAAACTGAATTTCTCCTTTTAGGCACGACCTCTTGGGTGATAGGGAGATAGTAGAGTGGATAGCCCTCAAGATGCCACAACCAACGGCCATCACTTGACTTCTTAATGAAACTTGCATTTTTGAAAAACGTCAAGTCCATTGTTGTATAGCCCTTTGTTTCTTTCAAGTGTCTCACCGCCAACCCTTTCTTCCTTGCAATGATTGTCACAAACTGGCCAATTTGAATTTGACCCCTACCTGCACGGTGGTTTGCTGCAATTGTTGCCCAATAGTTGATCATCCAAGCTGCTATGTTGGCACGAGGAAGGTTTGGATGCATGATCCTTCCAAGTAGCCCTAATTCCTCAATTCTCACTTAATGGTTGTCTTAGTATTGTATTATATATTTTATGATGCATTTTAGTAGCCCTAATTCCTTCCAAGTAGCCCTAATTCTTCAAACGTATTTTATGCTGTCTTAGTAGCCCTAATTTCTTCCAAGTAGTCCTAATTCCTCAAACGTAATTATGATGCATTTTACTATCTTAGTATTGTATTATATATTTTAAGAAATTTCATATTTGATCCCATTAAAATTAGATACAATAGGTTTAGCAATCTATAGAGAGCAGTTTGACGAGAGCTACTTTAATTAATAATATAATATTAAATATTTAGATGTCAATTGAGATTAAATTAGTTATGTGTATGCTATACATCTACATGTTCAATTATATATGTGAATAAACTAATGTATAAAGATGCCTTCGGGAAATAATTTACTGAATAACTACCGCAATACAAACAAGTATATATAAAGAATTATAGAAACAAGTATGTATAAAGATGCCCGCAAATGCACGAAAATAAATATGGATCAATTATTAACTAAGTTTCCGCAAATTCAAATCTTCTATGCATTCTCAATCTCAACCTGAAAACTGATACGCGAGAAATAAAATTACCGCGCTAAGGTACAAAATTCACAAGAAAACGAGCACTCTTAATTTCACTAGCAATCCAAAAGTTGATCTATCTAAGCTGGATTACATTAAAATATATTTATCGTACTGTAAATATTTATTTAGAAATATCATTAAACATGCATTTGTTCGGTAATAAAAAATTATAATAACTTTGGGACCGTTTAGATCGCTTAGGAATAAGAGAAATAGTATCTTCCTAAACGGAAATTTATTCCTAACTATCTACACTTTTCACAAAGTTACACACTTTCCAATGTTTTCCGCCTAGGAATAGGCTATTCCTCTTGGGGCTGTTTGGATTCTCCAAGGAATTTGGAGAATTTCTTCTTCCTACCATAAATTTATTATAAACAATCCAAATTCTTAACAAAGTTACATACTTTCCAATAAATTTATTCTCAGAAATTGCAACTTTCTCAAATTCCTAAGCGATCCAAATGGCCCCCTTATTCCTAAGCAATCCAAACGACCCTTTGAGAAATATTAGTGTCCAATATATTGGATGGATGGATGGATCTGTCCAATACGATCGTTTTCATATTTTTAAATTGTAAACGACCGATCTGAACTGTTCAATATGTTCTTTATATTAAGAACTTATAAGAAAATATTTTTTCATTTTTTCAATTTTTTTTATTTATCTTTTTAGTATTTTAGAATATTCATAATATATATGAAAGTTCTGATCTTTCAATAAAAAAAGGAAAAAGAGAGAAGAGAGAAGAGGCAGCCCTTTGGAGAATTGATGAAGAGGCGAGAGACGGAGAGAGAGTTTGAGTTGAACAATTAAGAAGGCAAGACAATAATCACGAAACGGACGAACAGAATGTATTACTGTACTTGCTAGATGCTAGTTGCTACAGTGGCCACGTGCGTTGTACGACACCCAACTTTATACATCCTTTATTATTCCAAAGCGGCAAAGCGCCGTTAGAGTGTGTTCATCCTGGGGTTTACCACTGGACCGCCCGGTCCAACCCGATCCTTATCCGAATCGGACTTTTTCCCGACCCGATCCGAACCGTAGAAGAACCGTGATGGACCGAGGGGGTGGTCCGGGTCGGGTTTATCACGGGTTTGGGTCGCCAATTTAGCATAAACCCGATCTAAACCAGTCCCGTCTTAACTCGTGGACCGGCCCGAACAGGACCATAAACCCGTGCAAACCCGTGAGAACCGTGGCATTTTCAAAAAAAAAAATCAAACCAAACCAAACCCGTTTGAATTTGTTCAATTATTAAAAAAATTACAAATCAAGTTTTTAGAATAAAATAAATTTTAAATAAACTACAAATTATTTTATTATTAATTTTATTAGACTTAATATATTTTAACTAATTTTTATAATTTATATTTTATAATCTTTTGTCATGCAATTTTGAAAACCATCGACAATGAAAATAATATTAAAAATTACAAATTAAATTAAAAAAAATTAAAATGGACTACAAAATTATACTTAATTATTTGAACTATAAATATAATATATTTTAGCGAATTTATATTAATTTATTTTACAAATTTTTGATATTGAAACAATGAAAAAAGAAAAAAAATCTGGAAAAAACCCACTTGGACCGGACCGGACCTGACCCGGCCCGACCCGTCTTTACCCGTCCGGTTCACATAGGTCCGGGTCTACCAAGGATTTGGGTCGACGTTTGAAAGGTGGCCCGTGCTAACCCGTCCCGTTTGGACCCGTGAACCCGTGAACCCGTGGCCCGTGATAACCCGTGGACCGTGGGGGTTTGGACCGGACCGGACCGTTTGGTAAACCCTAGTTCATCCCGATTAATTTATTTGCTTTCCGGATCAGCTTCCATCCGACAGTCAGTACAGCCGTACAGGCACTGTATGTAGGGTGAAATCTGATACGGTTCGGATAGTGTTCATACTATATCCATGAATATGTTTTTTCTGAATACGAATATGTCCGGATATAAATCGAATGTTAAACGAATACGAATACGAATCAGATATTACGAAATTTGAATACGAATACGAATATATTTTAGATATTAAAACAAATTTATATAAATTAAAAATAAATAAATAATTAATTCTATATTATCATAGAATTATGTTATTAGATTGCTAAAATGTTATTATAAACCAATCTAACTATTAATATTTAGTTTATTAAATCAAAAGTCTTTTTCTATAGTACTAGAAGAGTAATTGGATTAATTATCTTGTGTCATTGATTTAATTAAGGATGAAAATAGTTCGGATAAAGACCAAATACGGATCAGATAACGAATTTTTTTGTCCGATACGAATACGGATCGGATAGTAATCATATCATATTCGCATCCATATATTTTTTGTCGGATACGAATACGGATATAATATGTTCGGATTCGGATACGGTTCAAATATTAAGTATATTTCGAATTCGAATGCGGCTTAGTGCGGAGTTTATCCGCACCGTTTTCATCCCTAACTGTATGACGCTTGACGCATGCGGCATGCTAGATAATAAAGGGCTTGCATAAAAAAAAAAAGATAATAAAGGTCTTTATAATGGTGAAAGTGATGGACGTTAGCAATTTCATCCTTTATTTATTAGAATTGCTGATATATATATATTTTTTTCGCGCGTTGCATGAAAGTTTTCTTTTCTAAAACTTTATATTATTGAAAATTTTAAATTTTCAATATATTAACGCCCCCATAATTCGTAATGGAGTAAAGGAAAACATTTTTTTAAAAAAAACTAACACATAATTTTTGCTGAAAATAATATTGGGAATTTTGGAGCTGTCCATTCAAAAAGGAGAGGGAAATATCAAATATAAAAGGGTGCTCACGTGTTGCTAAGTTAAAAAATGTCACGACTCACGAGTTGTGTCATGATGAGTAAACTAGTACCGATTGTCGCAATTCATAAATTGCAGGGAGATGAAGCAGCACGGTAATTTCGTCATAAATTATATAAATTAATTTATGATATTTAATTATCATTAATCATTAAAATAAATTAATAAATAAGGGTATATTTATCTAATTAACAAGATTAGAGGGGTATATATCTGATTAAAAGAAATTAGGGTATATGTTCAATTTAGAGAAGATCAAGGGGTATTAAAGGCGCACACACTCCTACGCCTACGGATTTCGGTCAAAAAAAAAAAAAAAAATGGGCGCACACATAGGGCTGTCAATGGGTACGGTACGATACGGTAGAAGGTATTTTCATTACCGTACCCGTTAAAATTTTCTTTACCCGTACCCTATCCGTACCCGTTAAAAATAGCTTTACTCGTACCTTACCCGTACCCGTTAAGAATTAACGGTACGGATACGGTAACGGTAAAAAATGGATATAATAATAATAAAATTTGTACACTCTGTATAAATAAATTATACCAATAAGTATATTAATAAAATGCAACAATGGTGGCGAATATTTTAGATTTATGCTTTTTTATTTTTTCGTACACTGAATGGAAAGAATTATAAATCTTAAATAAAATCTAGCAATATTTTTTTTACCAATCATGCAATAAGAGATGCCATATGTATCATGTAATTGTATCTTTTTAGTTGTGGCAATTACCCGTTATGAAAACGGTACGAAATAACTTTTATCCGTACCCGTACCCGTACCCGTTAAATTAACGAAAAATTTTTCTTACCCGTACCCGTACCCGTACCCGTTAACTTAACGAAAATAAAACTTTACCCATACCCGTCTTATACGGTACGGTACGGGTTGGGTAAACGGATAAACGGGTTTCATTGACAGCCCTACGCACACACTGATTATGCTCGCTATAAATACACACGCGGACACGCCAAACGTGAACATGATTTCGAGTTGTACTTGTGGATACCAAAGTGGTTTTTGCGGGTTCTCTACCATGCCTAAAAATCTCATGCTTTTCATTTCGGTAGCAAGCATCATACTTCCATGGCCTTCCATCTCATGTACCCACGCCAGGTATTTATCTATGTATAAATTTTTCCCAACGCAATTAACAATAAGATGAACATAATTATAAAATTAAATATTTAATTACTGTTTGTCCCTCCAAAGATTGTCCACTTATTTAGAATCTTAGCCAATTTGTGCTTATGAGCTATAATTTCAAGGAGTTGTTTTAGCAGGTTCTCATCAACTATGTAATAGGTTTTATACCAGGAACTGGTACAGAGTGTATCGGTTAATTTTTGTAATAGATTGTACAGTTGTGTTTAAAGATCAGCTCTGGTTGGTATAGGTTGTTATATATGGTTCTGTACCGTTTAAAGATCCTAACCGCTCTATTTGCTTTTACTTTTTCTATATTATTATAATATATATCCGGTCTTAAACTCAAATTAAAGATGGAAAAATCTAAAAATTTTATATATTATGAAAAATAAATGTGTACAATTTATATTTAAATAATTTATAGCATTTTTATTATTTTTTATAAATAAAATTTATTAATTTTAAATATAATTTAAATAAATTTTTTTAAAAAATATTACATGTCCGTCGACCCTGGCCTTTTAAGTCCTTCAAACTCGACCTCTTAAAATCCGAAGGGCTTAAAAAATACCAGTTATGAAAAGGACTAGATTCAATCTCTATATTTAAGCCCTTCTAAATTCGGCTCTTCCGAAATCCTTCCTACGTCCTACCCAATCCGATCCTTGAGTCGGCTCTTTTAGATTCAGCCTTCTAAGAGTCCAGCCTCACCTGAGAGGAGGACATCGGCAGCCACGTAGAGAGGGGAGGGGGGTGGGGGACCCAATCAGACCGGGTAAAACGAGTTAGCAATTTTAAAACGAAAAATTATGTTGTGCCTAAATTTTATAACCGGAATTTATAAAAAAAAAAAAAATCATGAATCCGGCTGTGAAGGAGAGCTCAGAAGAAAGGGTCTAAGCAGGTCATTTCATGAAAGACCGGGGGACCGGGGTAGGAAACCAGATGTGGTACAAGGCTCCAAGCCCAGGGTCATCCAGCCCAATCCAATCAAAAGAGCCTCGTCCTACAGAAATTTCTTATAGCCAGGCTTTTATTTTCAAATTGTTAATGTCAGAAATGGTGTGATATTCGGAGCTGACAAGTACAATCAAACGCTCATACAATCAAACAATCACTATCTATTTTGAGTAAATGCGCTAATTATCTTCTTTTCGAAAATAGAAAAATGTGTAACTTCTCCCTCACGCGCTTCACCTGCTTCCCTTCCCCTCCCCCCACGTGATCCCTGCCACGAGCCTCCCCTCTCCGTCACGCTTCACCCGTCTCTCCTCGTCGTGCCCTCCCGTCGCACCCTCCCGTCACGTCATCCCGTCACCGTCGCACCCTCCCGTCACTGTCACCCAGTCCTGCCGTCGCCGTCGCGCAGTCCTCCCGTCACCGTCACCCAGTCCTGCCATCACCGTCACGTAGCCCTCCCGTCGTCCAGTCCAGCCCAGCCCTGCCGTTATCAGAATCAGAAATGAATATTATTTACTCCCTCACTTGTATTAAATATTCTCTTACTATTAATTATTTACTTCCTTATAGTTCTTTAGTTACTCTCAAGCAACAGTAGAATCCAGTGATTTAAATAGCGGCATTTAGCGGCGCTACTGCGGTGCCATTTATCAAACGCTATGCTGCTAAATTAAAAACGTATATTTAGCGTTTTTTTCCGGTAGCGATTAGTTAACGGTGTTTTGCGGTTATTTAGCGGTGATTAGCGATATTTAGCGGAAATTTAACTTAATTCCAGAAATTATATTTTATTGACATGTAGGCCCGGCCCAATGAAATATTATTAATATGCCTTCGTCAACAAATATTGGAAACCAGTCTATCTCCTCTCTCGACTCAACCGCGATCAAAAATATCTTTTTTTCTTTTTCTTTTTCTTTTTTCTTTTTTTTTTTTTTTGACACAACCACAACCACAAATGACTTGATCGAAGAAGAAATTTCTCAGTCTTCACTTGCAATTGCTCTCTTACTGTAGATTCAATCTCTAACATGGTAGAGAAATTTATCAATCGAAGAGGCATCAAATTTTATCTCCTTCTGTTTTGATTCAATATGAAGATGTCAATGTTAATATTAGTTACGGTATTCATTTTGTATTAAACTATATTTATTTCACGATGAATGGACTAAAAATTAAATTATGTCGCAGTTACAGTATGCATTTTAAATACCCAATATGATATAATATGATGTTTATTTGGATTAAACTATGTAATGATGGGCATATTTGGATCTATATTTCCATTCTGCTATGATCTGATAGCGGCTGCTAAATGACCGCTACCCGCTATTTGCTATGACATAAGCATATTCGCTATGGAACCGCTATCCGCTATTTAAATCATTGGTAAAATCAGTTCTGAATTTTATTTACTCCCTCATACATATTAGATATTTTTTTTATACTAGTTATTTACTCTCTTATAGCTATTTAGTTACTCCCAAATAATAGCAGAATCAGATATGAATATTATTTACTATGTTGTATATATTATTTACTCTCTTATACTGATCAATTTCATCCCTTATAGTAATTTAGTTACTCCCAAAAAACAGCAGAATCAGTTATGAATGTTATTTACTTCCTTATACATATTAGATACTCCCTTATACTAATTAATATCATCCCTTATAGTAATTTAGTTACTTCCAAGTTGTAACAGAACTAGATCTAAATCTCTTTTTCTCTTCTTATCCTTCTCGATTTATACTTTTTTCTTCCTCAACCAGATCTAATTGGTATAGGAGAGAGAGCAGTGAGGGGAGGCGGAGGTGGAGATGAGGGCGGAAGTGGAGGTGAGGCGGAGGATACGAGAGGCGGAGGAGAAGAGAGTCTGAGGTGAGGTGGAGGCGGATGCGAGACGAAGGAGAGGTGAGGCGAAGCAGATGAGAGGCTAAGGCGGAGGAGAGAAGTGGCGAAGGAGAGGCTGAGATGAGACGGAGGCGGAGGCGGAGGTGAGACTGAGGAGAGGAGAGGCGGACGTGAGGAGAGGGGAGCGAAGGAGGTGGTGGAGATCTGAATCGGAGATTTACTTTTGTGATTGTCAGGAGATCGAATAGAGGGAAAGAGGAGACAGAGAGGATAAAAGAAGGAAAATGTGAGACGAGCTCTGATTGCTTGATTGTAGAAAGGTATGATTACGGGAAGCAATTCCCGTATGATATTACTGGTTACTGGTGCCGTGGTGCGGGTAACGGGTGTGCTTTAGGTAACGGGAAATTATCACATTAAAATATTGTAACTTATCTCTTAATTTCAGTAAAAAATATTTGTTGGCTTGTATTTCGCGAGCTATTATTCAACAAAAAAAAAGATAAATAAGCTTAAATAATTGGATCATCTGCACTAAAGGAAAAAGAACGGAGTGATGTCAATTCTCAGGGTCCCCCATATCAGAAATGCTACGATGGAAAAAAAATAAATAAATATAAGTAAATAAAGGAACAGCAACCACAAAGAACCAAGGCCGGGCACTAGAGCAAGTTACACGCCTAGGCTTTGAGCTTCCAATCTTTTGAATTACACAGAAAATCAACACTTGGACCTAAATTTCAGAAAATAAAGCTAGGGACGTGCCTGGACTTGCCTCTGAGTAAATCCGCATAACTAATCAGCATGTTAAACAACAATTGTAGAGGATAATCAGCATGTTAGGAAGTTTGAAGAAGCCAACAATTATGTATTAAGCTCCTTATGCATCCCTGTCATATGTTATGGCATGCAAGATCCGCGTATATCCAGTGCCATGATTACTCAATCACTGTAAGCTCTAAAATAATTATTACTCAGCTTTACAAAACCTGCAGAGCAGTGGAGCACATCTCGCTAGTAAACTATTCGATGGCAAATCCCAATAGTGCCGACACCAATGCCATCTTTCACTCTGAGGAATCCAAGAAGGATCCATCTACACCGGAGCATATTGGAGTTGACCAGGACAAAGATGCATCCGGTGGTTCTGCCAATTCAGCTACTGCTAGGAAGACGGATACCAATTTCATGAGCCACAATGTTGAAACTAGAGGCTATATCAAGGTTCGAAAGTTGCTTGAGCCGGACAATATAAATGCTTACATTGATACTGATGCCAATAAAAGACGAAATTCAGTACCAAATTCCTGCTCGCACTCTCCCAGCGTAAGGGGTGCCTTCTGTGTGCCACCACCAAATTAACTAGAATGTATTAGTTCCATATAAGCGTGTGTTCTGGGAAGGATTTGCATTGAGAGACGTCATTACCAGTAATCTCTGTACTTAGTAACAATGAGTAACATGTCGTACATGCAGTATTTAAAACCAATCTGTGGAGATGAGCAATATTAATTTTCTAAACTTAAACTTTATCTGATTGTAAGTGCAAATACATAATTCAATTAAGTATGACATACTAAACCAAAAAAAAAAAAAAAGAGAGTGAAAGAAATGACAAGTACTAAAAGACATGTAAAAATTAAAATAACTAGTGCTGAATATGCAGCTAGCTAGCACAAATACACATACATTGATACGATCATATATTATACGATATAAATCTTCCATCACACGGTCACACCATCCAATCCATACCAGATCCGTACCATACAGATACATCGTTTATGAATAACACATGCTAATAAAATTAAAGGATACATTCATCACGACGCTCTTCACATATTAAGTTGCTTCTCAAAAGAAATAAAAAAGGAAAACATAATAAGTTGATTATATATAACTTTATAACATCGCTCGTTATATATACATAATTACATATAGATATCACTCAATCCACACTATGAATAGTGTACGTACTAACGTACGTATGTTATTTTTGTGAAACTAGTTACAAGGAGTACCGAAATTATCGAACATTAGGTCATGTGCAAAATCGCGAATTATGATAACAAGTTAACAACATTTAGCGACTAAGATATTAAATATTAACAAAGTACACTAGTTCAGTGATTTATTCCAAATCTATATATAATAGAGAGCAGTTTGATGGGAGCTACTTCAATTATATAATAATATTAAATTAGATGTCAATTAAATTAGTTATGTATGCTATACATCTACGTGTTCAATTAAGTGAATAAACTAATGTATAAGGATGCCTTCGGGAAATAATTTTTAATGAATAACTACCGGAATACAATAAAACAATTAAACAAGTATGAAGCGTAATCAGTTCAAGTTCCAGATGATGCCCGCAAATAATGCACAAAAATAAATATGGATTCATAACTAAGTTTCCGCTTAAAGAATTATAGAAATCTTCTATATATACATTCTCACCTGAAAACTGATACGCGAGAAAAAGAGTACCGAGCTAATCTACAAAATTCACTAGGGCTCCGTTTGGATTCTATTTGAAACAGTGACGGATATAGAAAATTTTTAAGCCTAGACACCATAAATTTATAAAATAATAATAATAATAATAATAAATATTTTAATAAAAAATATTTTAAAAATCAACTAGGACCGTTAAAAAATATCTTTTTTCCCATATATTTAACTAACAAAAAAAAATTAAGAGTTTTTTTCCCTGTAAATTTGAAGTTTCTAACACAAAACGCAATAAAGATGTACTTTTTTGACAAGTAGACTATATGATGATTATTGAATGAAATACAAGCAAGAAGCTAGTAGTCCTCACATGAAGGAGAAAAAATATTTTGGAACATACGAACTTAATAATAATGGCTCCGTTTGAATGAGGTGTGGGAATAAGAGAATAAGAAAATAAATTTATTATAAACAATCTAATTTTTTTACAAAGTTACACATTTTCCAATACTTCTTCTCACTTGTTCCTTTATTTCTCTTATTCCCACACCATCCAAATGGAGCCAATATATTACTTATCAAAAGAAAAATCACAAATTGCTTACTACCAATAAATGAATAATTATTTTTTTTTAATTCACTACACATGATTTTGCACACCATAACCATTAAAAAAAGCTGCTTTGTATAAACTTAAAGCCTGTGCACATCGGAGCGATGTTAATTGTCAATGCCAGTCAGTGGTGTCCCATCGTGGGCCAAGAGAAAAATTACAAAGGAAAAGAAAAACAACAGAGAACCAAGGCCGGGCACTTGAGCAAACTAAGCCCAGGCACTAGGCACTTGGAACTAAATTTCAGAAAATCAAACCTGGGCACGTGCAGGTCTTGCCTCTGAATAAATCCGCCCCTGATTTGGGAAGAAGGAAAAAAAAAATAAGAGAATAAATTTATTATAAATAATTCAAATTCTTCACAAACTTACACACTTCTCAATACTTCTTCTCACTTCTTCCCTTCTTCCCGCACCCTATCCAAACGGAACCTAGAATACTGGCACTAATTTCACTAACAACCCAAAAATTGCATGATCTATCTAAGCTGGATTACATTAAAATATATTTATCGTACTGTAAATATTTATTTAGAAATATATATATCATTTAAACATGCATTTGTTGATTTTGTTCTGTAATAAAAAATTATAATAACTATTCATGATATATACAGTTTGGTGCCAAAAATCGCTTCGTTTGAAACTGAAAATGCTAAACGTTGTGAAAAGAAAGTTTCAAAGGTCAGTACTCAATAGTCAATCAAAAATTAACTAATAAAGTTATAGTTTGTACCCTTTTTTTTTAGAAGCAACCTACCGGTTCAATTATAGCCTTAATTATACGAATGAAAAAAAATAAAATAAAATACAAGGTTCGCAGTTCACACTTCACAGTTAGGTTGTTGTCAGTTTTTTTTTTTTTTACTTTACCAGTATGCCTTTTTCTTTATTTGTTTCTTTCGTTTGCGTTTTTTATTCTAGAGCAGTCAAGTATTTGGAGTACCAGTATGTCTTCAAACGACCAACACAAACTATTAAATGTGATTTTTATATCAAAAAATTTTTAACGGCCAATTTTATTCAATATAGAGATCATATTGGATGGTTCAAATTGGTCGTTTCAAGTTTCCATATTAAAATATCGACGTGTTTGACAAAATCTTCTGCCTGCATCATTTTGACAGTAGCATTTCCCTTACAATTGCTCCGTTTGGATAGGTGTGGGAAGAAGGGAAGAAGGGAAGAAGTATTGGGAAGTGTGTAACTTTGTGAAGAGTTTGGATTGTTTATAAATTTTTTTTCTTCTCATCTTCCTTCTTCCTCTTCTTCTTCTCTCATCCAAACTCAAGCAATGTTATTAGTTTTAGAATATAAGTCTAACTGATTAAATAATTTATTTTATTCTTTTGTTGTTATATTTAATATGTAATTATAATTATAGACTTTTGAATGCGAGACAATAAATTAATATTAATTTTAATTACGAGCAAGTTGTTAATCTTATGATGCTTTATCTTCGTACCTCTTTCCTTAATTAGCCGACGTAGGCAATACATAAATTAGACGGATTTTTTTATTTTTCGTTGGTAATCGTAATAATATTACAAGTCATATGCCATAATGGCATGTATTGCCAGCCGAACTGTTTTTCTTATTTAAAAAAAAAACAAAAACCTTAAAATTAGATTTCGGCCACTTCAAGCTCGAATCGATTTTAATTATGTTCATTCACATCTGGCTTTTCGGGTTAAATATTTTTTGTACCATTTTGGGCTGGATTTTGGGCCTCAGTTGGGGTTAGGATCGTTGTTTCCTAACAAATGTGGGTTCTGTCGTTCTGCCGAAATTATTTTATATAGAATTTTTGACACAAAAAATTTTAATAGAAAGAATTATTTTTTTTTTTAATAAGAAGAAAGTTCGAACGCGTTTTATAAAAGCGTACAGTCTCTCTCCTTCCTACCCGTTCATAAAACGCACTCGAAGGCTTCGAGCGCGTTTTATAAACGGGTAAGAGGAGAGAGCTTCAGTTACGCTTGAAAGGCTGGTCAGACTTTCGTACGCGTTTATAAAACGCGTTCGGAGCCTTCGAGCGCGTTTTATAAACGGGTAGGAAGGCGTAAATTTTTCGAAATTGAGTTATTACCATTTTTTCAAAATTAATAGAAAAATTAATGTAAAAATTTAAGTTAAATTTAATCTTATTTAAAAATGACATTAGAATATTAATTTTGACATTAATATCATTTTGTTTGAATAACTATCAAGAAAAGTCACTTAATTTACTGCATTTCTCTTTTTAATGATTAATTTATGATTTTAAAAACTTTTTTAGTAGTTTAGAGTGGTTTTTAGGTTTGCAAACTTTCAAAGTGAATTTTGGAGGTCTAGAGAGCGTTTTTTGGCTCCGAAAATGGTCATTACGGGGTTTCACCCCGATAACATGTGTAGATCTCGTCGCGAGCTTTCCGGATTGTGCTCGATCGCCCCAAACGGACCTTCCTATCAAAAGTTAAGCCTGTTTAAAGTTTTAATGTTCAAAATTTTTTAAAAAATTTATATTTTAATTATTTCCATATTATATATTTTTTATTATATATGGCTAACATAAAATAAAAAAAGAGAAGAGACTACAATTCAAAAGATAAGTATGTAAAATTAAATAGTAAAATTACAGGGTCGTCGGTGAATAATTATTCAAACAAAATGATATTATACACATGTTCAAAAAAAAAATATGTGCAATTAAATGCATCTTTAATTGGAAATAAAATTTTGATACATCTATTTAATACATCTTTAATTGGAAAAAAAAATTTGAGAATTTTGTAAATATGAAACATGCAGGGACCTTATTGCAAAATATTATTTTTAATAAGTTAAATGTTGCGGTTTGAATGAAAAATATGAAAAACTAATAACAAGTTTATAAAACGCGCTCGAAGGCTCCGAACGCGTTTTATAAATGCGTACGAAGGTCTGACCAGCCTCTTCAGGCGTAACTGAAGCTCTCTCCTCTTACCCGTTTATAAAACGCGTTCGAAGCCTTCGAGCGCGTTTTATAAACGCGTACGAAGGAGAGAGACTGTACGCTTTTATAAAACGCGTTCGAACTTTCTTCTTATTAAAAAAAATAAATAATTCTTTCTATTAAAAATTTTTTACGTCTGAATTCCTGTATAAAATAATTTCGGGTCGTTCTGAGTATCAAAATAAAATTGGTCAAGCTAAAATTTACTTGTTTAACATATCATGAGGGTCTCAACTTCGGATCTGGTTCGTAAAATTTATTTTGTTGTTAGATTTCGGGTTGCAACTTCAAACAGGATTTAGATTTCTATCCCTGTTGTATTGGAGACCGTAGTTGATTCATGTTCATGAAAGGGGCCGTTTTCAATGACTTTTCTTAAAGGAAAATAATAGTCAGATTAGATTTGGTAGTCAAATATATGGTTGAGTTGGAAAATTGTCAGACCCCCTTTATTTTTTAATAAGAAAAAGGGATGGCTACAAGCCTACAACCCTTTTTATTTCGTTACATGTAATGATCTCATGTCAAAAGTTGACACCAACATTCAACATTTATATCCAAGAATACCAAAACAATTTACCACCAATATTGTAGTAGTCATGCTAAACTAATCAACTACAGACATCAGCAGTTGATGACATCATCAGTGCCTTCACCTCTTTTAGATCCTGAAAATAAATAAAGTTAAGAATTGAGCATTTAGAATATTTAACCCTGATTTAATTCTTGTTTTCAAGGGAATAATACAAAATTAAAATTTGATAATTAAAAAGAAGCATTACTGCTGATATTCTATGTTGATCTTGGTGTTTGAGATCTTCGACAAGGCATCAAAAGCTTTCTCAGAGAAAGCCATGGTAGTGCAAGGTGAAATTCGACAGAGATCCACAACTTGAACTACGACGAATCCATCCCGGCATGGCCGCTTCGATCCGCTTAAACACCTCACCTGATATCGTCTCCCACAAGCAGCTCCATTGTCCCAAATGCTGCTTCCTGCAGCTACAAACAAGCCGTTCACAGGAAGCTGGTCCTGATCATAGCCGGGGCATCTTGTCGCTGCACTCGAGAAATTCCAAATATCGTTATGTTATTTCTTTCGATATTTTTGACTTTTTTTTGTTATTTCTTTCGTATAGGTCTGATTTTCCCCTTTATTGTTTAAATTGTTAATTCAATTAATTTGAGTTTCCTAAAGGTGCGTTTGGATGTAGGAAGAAGGAAGAAGAAGAAGGAAGAAGGAAGAAAAAAAATTATAAACAATCTAAATTCTTCACAAAATTACACACATCTCAATACTTCTTCCCACTTATTTCCACTTCTTCCCTTCTTCCCTTCTTCCTACACATATCCAAACGGAGCTATAAATAAGGAATATTCCCGTTCTTGGAACAAAGCTTAAATAAGGAATATTCGGTGCAGTAAAAAAGAGTCCAGACCAGAAAAAGATTATTTCGTGTTAAAAAAAAATAATACTAAGTAAATTGCATGCATTGTATTTTTTTAATTGAAAAATGAAAATAACATATGGGCCCTATTATGGCTGTCAACGATATACCGTTTCGCCGTTTTCCGTTCCGTTCCGTTCCAACGGAATGGATAACGGTACGAATTTTCATTTCGTTTTCAGAAGCGGAACGGTAAACGGAATAATAGGGCATACCGTTGTTGAAACGGAACGGTAAACGGAACGAATCATTTCGCTTCCGTTTCGACAAATACAAGTGTTTTTAGTGTAAATATACGTTGTTCCGTTCCGTTCCGTCCAAACGAAACGAATAACGGAATGAAATGGCATACCGTTTACTGAAACGGAACGGAATATGGAATGGAATAGCATACCGTTTACTGAAACGGAACGGCAAACGGAATGAGG
>JAMFTS010000899.1:0-28225 GCA_028095005.1 Rhynchospora pubera | reverse complement strand
TAATGGGAATGGTACTATTAATGATCCTGGTAGCAATGGTAACAATTTGTTCTATAACAGTTTCATGGGTAACAATAGTAATGCTCCCATGGGTAACAGTACTGCAGCGGCGATGCCATTGCCACTGAGGTCTTATGGAGCTGGAGGGATGGTGGGAATGGGGGACCCCGTTGTCAGTATGTCCAACAGGGTGATGGGTCCGAGTGGAGTTGTTGTTGGGCATGTGGCTTCGCCAGACGGGGCACTGGGGAAAGTAAAAAATGGGGATGTGGGGTCATTGTCTCCAGTGATGCCATATGAGATGGGTGGAGGGATGAGAAGTGTGAAGAAAGGTTCTGGGGTTGAGAAGGTGGTTGAGAGGAGGCAAAGGAGGATGATAAAAAATAGAGAGTCAGCAGCAAGGTCGCGAGCTCGTAAACAGGTTGGTGATTCTTTTCCTTCTGGTAACTTTAGGTTTTCCATTGCGGATTACTGGTAGTAAGTGAACTGATTACTTTAGATTGTTCATTTTTTTATTGGTGTTGTTGCTGGTTTTAATTCGAATGCCTGGTGTATGAGTTAGCGATGCAAATAAAATTAAGGGCATTGTGACATTAATTCAGACAAACAATCTTATGTTGATATTGATATGTCAGTAATAATTTTCTTTTCTGATAAAAGGCCTTAGTCAGGAAAACTATCTCTACAATCCTGTAGAGAAAAATAACAATTTTCCATTTAATTAAGCACTTGGTCATATTATTACTCTTCTTGCATGAAACTTCTCTATTTAGGGGTTTTTAATTGGGAACAATATTTTTGTATTTTTGGAGTTGTTATGGAATAAATAAACTCAATGATCCGACAAATAAGAGATGCTTATGTTTACTTGTGCTTTTGGTGTGAACAGGCCTACACTATGGAGCTGGAAGCGGAAGTAGCAAAACTCAAGGAACAAAACAAAGAATTGCAGAAAAAACAGGTAATGCACTACTTGTAAATTTTTTTCTTTTTGTACTGCCATTTGAGTTTTGATTCTTTAGGCCTGGATGCATTTTATTTCAAAAACTGTTGACATTATTCTGCTGCCTGCTGGTAACTAAAATTTTTAATGTATTTCATCAATGTTCGCTAATACCACCTTGTAACATGCAGGATGAGATGATGAAGTTGCAAAAGAATCAGGTATTCCAAACATTTATGACAATAAAATATTATATCAGTTTTTATTTGGGATAAAATCCATATCGTGTCATTATATGCATTTTTCATTTTGCAGAAAAATTTAGGCATTTTTAACAGCAATCCAGTCAGTTATCTCTTATGAACTGAAATTTGAATTATTTCTTGTTGTGTTTGCAATGGTCTTGTTTGTGTTGCTTGTTCGAGTAGAAGGCCTTTCCTTTATGGGTTTCAGTATCTGGCTGTGTCAGCATGCACTCTAAGATTAAAAGTTTATAACTGAAAGAACACAATGTCAGTCTTAAAATTTTGTTTGCCAAATAATAGTGTTCATCATAGTGTTTGTTTTGCTAAAGTTGCCTCAAATCTCCGATGATTTATGGTCTGCAGAGCACCATCCATATTCTGATCTGATCCTATGAACTTGTAAGTTCACACTTTGATCCTTTGAAATTCAGAATTGGTTAGCGATTTGTTAACTGCTTTTGCTTCCATTCAGAATTGAATAAAGTGCTTAGTTGATCTAGTCAATCAGATCATTTGGTATTTTTTTTATTTCCCTTTCAGATGAAATGAAGGGCTCACACAGTCACACTCCCCTTCTCGTACCCACTTGACACCACCTTTTGAACCTTGATCCTTCAGATTGGATCTTTAAATGAAAGAAATGTCTTGTCCTTACCTCAGTGGTGCTTGTGTTATACGTCTTTTATTTTTTTTTGTACTGAAAAATAGCATTGTGAACCAATACTAGCTTAAATAGTTTGGATGGAGAATTAATGTCATAAAAGTTGAAATGGGATATATTTTGAGTTTCATTTGCTTAATTTTCTCAATGATTTTCTTCTCAAGCACTATCTTTTAGACAAAATCAGAAAAAAATAAAAGGGTAAGTAGAAGGTAAAAGAAAAATCATTATCTTTTGATCAAAAAGAGTGAATGCAGCAAACTAGGGATTAGCCGGGAAAACAATCTAATTCTTGGTACCAATTTTAAATTAGTAATATTCAATTGTGTTAAGAATCAAAACTTAATTGGTTCACATGAAGCCATAATCTGGTACCATGGTGGTAGTTTTAAATTAAAAAAAAGAAAAGAAAAGAAAGAAAAGGGTTAGAAGGGATCAAAAACTGATTTTGTATTTTAACCAGGTTATGGATATGTTAAACCATCAGTGTGGAGCTAAGAAGCGGTGCCTGCGAAGGACACAAACAGGTCCCTGGTAATTGAGACAAAAAGCAGCGAGGAAATAGAGATGTTTAGTTTAATGGCAGTTGTATATATTGAGATGTAATAGGGAGGAAAGAAACTTGTGCTTTGCTGTATATTTATATCAGCAGAGTTAAGCTTAAGCTTATTTTCTTTTTATTTTATTTTTTGTCTAGCTATAATATTTGTTAAATCCTTGTCTTTAACCATAGATATGCTTATGTTTTGCTTGAGGATTATTTGGATGGGGATGATGTGTATTTAGCATTTCATGCTTCTAAAGTTTGTTCATAAACAGTGAACCTCTCCATGTCATGTTAAGAAATTGCATGAGATCTTGCATGTGATGGTCGTACACTGTAGTGGAAGACAATCATTGACGTGCGCTTGTGATATATGTCGATTGTCGACACGTTGTGGGAATAGGATTCGCTTGGACGTGTTTGGTTCACTATCATTGATCCTACATTTGCATGTACCTATGCGAATTCCACTTCTCGAAAATGAAAGTAGTACCAAGACTGATGCTCGTTTTGGGAAATTTTTTTACATGATGTCAAATTACAGTTACCAAACCTAGAAAGATGTTGAAATTATTGCTGCCCTTTGTCTAGCACTTGCAAATGCCTCACCTAGCAATAATGTAGATGATATCTATTTGATTTAGATAATAAGTGAACTCCGATATTTCTCCTCTAGAGCTGGGGGTTCAATCTCTAAAACAAGTTCTTTAAATTTTGTTTTCATCAATTCAGAATTCTCGTAGTTCTCCACTTGTACCTGGCATAGGGATGAAAACAGAGCGGATAAAATCCGCTCCGATCCGTATCCGAATTCGAAAAATACGCATGATATCCGAACCGTATTCGTATCCGAACATATCCGTATTCGTATCCGTATCCGTCAAAAAAATATGGATGCGGATATGGGAAGACCAATATCCGCTCTTTATCTGTATCCGACATGGATATTATCCGTATCCGATAAATATTAATCCGTTTATCCGTATCTTTAACATCATAAGATGATTAATATAATATAATTATTTCTCTATATTAGAGAATACTTTTAATTAGATAATACTTAATTTTTATTAAATAAATTTTCTTATAATAAATATTTTTATTTGGACTAGTAACATAAAATTATTTTTACTTTCTATTAATTGAGACGATTATAAATGATAACAACACTAAAATTAATTTTTTCTCTAATATTGACAAAGTACTAACATAGACATGAGTATATTGAATATCATTATATTTATAGAAACTACTATTATAAATAAATAATAAAGATTAAAATGCAATCCGTATCCGACAAAATATATTCGTATTTGACTCCGTATCCGATAATATCCGAACCGTATTCGTATCCGTTTAATATCCGAACCGTATCCGTATCCGAATGCATTCGTATTCGTATCCGTATCCGGAAAAAAAATGCGAATGCGGATATGAAAAGACCAACATCCGCTCCGTATCCGATCCGTTTTCATCCCTAACCTGGCACTCCTTTTTTATTTCGTGCGGATCCTGCGGCTTGATTCTATTCTATGACTTCATGTTAGGTTTTCCAATTTTTAAAGTGAGAGACGAGTTGTCCTCATGCCAACTGCTAGGTTTATTTTAATTTAATGAAAAAGGAGAATATCTTTCTAATGTGCAAAGCATGAATTCGTCTTAGGTGGCATGAATATGTGCGAGTTCAATAGAATCAAAACTTGTAAATTATGTGCTTCTAATGTGCAAATTATGTATGATTCAAGCAATCATAAGTGAAAACATGCAGTCCGTTTCTTTACATTTAAATATGAAACTTGTAAAAGATCCAATAAGACATCCAAACTTGCCATGAAGCAATTACACAGCTCACGCATTCAATTATATTAGCAGAACCTGAACACAAGTTTTACAATTCATGCATTTTATACAGTGACCACTAAACCCAAATAGAAATAGTTATTTTCAATTTAAGGCTAGTGTCAGAGCATTAATTAAGGGAAGGGATACTACTTAATATTATGAGAGCATAGGGTTGGTGATCATTAGGATGGGTAAATAATCTAAGAGCAATTCATTGCGCGGTTTGTAAAATGGATGAATATATATATATTAATTTCTATCGTGTGAATGGAGTTGAGTTGCTTGCACGATATCTTGTTTTGTTTCATAGGATTAAATCTTTCAGCCGGGAATATCGCATGTAGTTTTCAAATGTGGCGTGCTTCAACTATATCCTTGTTTTCGTATAAATTAACATCTTCTAACGTGTTGCCGAACTCCCTTTACTGAAAAAACTACATAGAACAACAAATTAATAGAATAATTCTAGTTGCATCCATCTCTTATGGTGCATTCGATTAGATATTTTTGAAGAAATATTATTCAATTTTTATTTAAAAAAGTAAAATTTTCTTCTATTTAATTTTGTGAATCAATGCGAAATTTGATTGTCATCCATTAAAATTCAACTATTAAAAATGGTAAATTGTTTGATGACAATATAAGTAACTTTAACTGGTCCAAATTTCGTACATACCCTACCAAAATAAGTATATATGTACAATTTTTCTAAAAAAATTTGAATAATATTTTTCAAACTATAAATATATGTATTATGAAAAAAATAATTGTGTGTTAAAACTGTTCATATAAAATAAAAAGAAAAACTGACTTCGCTAAGGCTCCGTTTGGATGGCTTCTTCCCGGAATAAGGAATAACTACTTTTTACCAATAAATTTATTTCTAACCATCCAAACTCTTCACAAAAGTTACACACTTCCCAATAAATTTCTTCCCTTCTTCCTTCTTCCTACCTTATTCTCAACGCATCCAAACGGAGCCTAAACGCCTATATTTTTGTTTCATGTGTATTCTGAAGTCTTCAATTTTAAAAAAAAAATGTTAGAGATTTAACCATCTGAAAAATGTTCCATCATCATGGAATTTTAGCTTGTATATTCAAATCTATAAATAAAACTAAAAATCTCAAATGAATGAAATGTATTGATTTAAAAAGAACTATTTAAACTATAATGTTAATGGATGGATAATAATAAGTAATTTCATGAACCATAAAACTTTTTTTCTAGAGGAATGTATTTTTGCGTCCTTACTTTTTTACCTTTTCAGATTTATTTGTGTTTTTATTTCAATACGGTAGGAACAGTTCTGGAAGGTTAGGTAGGACCATAAGGAGAGGTTATCCTCTGCCAACATTTTGAGGTTGGTAGAGGGCCAACTCTTGATCCGAGCCGTTCGATCTAATCTCGACGGTTAAGATTTTTCAGGCCTATCAATCTCAGTTATATGCACGGGGCTTCCTTAACCGTTGAGATTAGATCTAACGATTTAGATCGGAAGTTGTCACTCTACCAACCTTAAAAGGTCGGTAGAGGATGTGATTCCGGACCATAAGTGCCTTGTTGTCCAGCGCATGATATCGCTGGAGAGTGAGTGGAAAATAGAGACAGAAGTCCAGAATGGACAGATCATGGCGTGGCAGTCACATGGGGAAGAAAGCGGACTGAACTTTATTTATAGATTATATGAAAAATTATTTCACAATAATAACAATTAAATTAATTACATGGTAATTAAAATATTTAAATAAATTTATGCATATTATACTTGTAATTTAGATAGGAGCTGCATCACATAGTATATATTTTTAAATTATTTGATCATCTACTCATCCATCAAATATTTGATTTATTTAGTAGTTCAATTTGAGTGATATCTTATCATTGGGCAAACAATTTTGAACTAGAATCAAATTTTATATTACTCTGTCTAAATTAAATATATATTTTATTTTACTCTAAAGTTTCATAATTAATGTCCCCCACTATATTGATTATCAAATAATTTACTATCACTATATATATCCATCTTTTTTATTATTGCATTAAGTTTTTGACGCTTATATGCTGATCCAGAAATTTGAAGTTAGGAACTCCTATTATTTTATATTTATTTATTTTATTACAAACTTTACACTCTTATATTGAGACAGTGGAAACCAAACCGGCCTAGAACAGTAGAACTGGACGCGTGGGAGTCATCTAGCCACAAATTGCTTTCTTGACAACAAAAAGGAGCTATACCTACCACGTAAGACTTGGACCCAGAAAAGTTTACATCTCAACTTCTGATAATGTTTAAGGTAAAGTTACAAGCTGTGTATGTCAACTGTGTTGCAACTTGCAACTGGTGATAAAAGTTATGACTGGATATGTATATTATACAATACGAGCTTAACTGTTTATATTTTCTATATATCTGATATGTCTGTAGTTTAAAACTTTAGTGATAAATTTAAAATTGAAATGTCAAAATAATATTGTTAGACTTAGATATAATTTTTGTGACTTTCAATGTGCATATATAAACATTACGATTTTTGAACTCTGGTTGGATCGAAGTCGAGAATTTGTAAAATTACTACAACATTCGTAATTTTAGGATAAGATATTTAAAGTTCACAAATTTTGCATTAAAATGAAGTATAATTACCATAAAATTCGTAAATATATGCTGAAAAAATAACGTTCATCACATGTTTATCGCATCTAACTTTTTTTTTCTTATTCAAAACTTTAATTTTCCTTTTCGTTATTAAAAATTTTAGTGTAAGGGGATGATGACGTTATGAAAAATGAAGGTATTTAAACGTGGAAGAGGTAGAGCAGTGATAACTACAGTGCCGTCTATACAGCTTGAAAGCCACTGTCAAGGTTTCTAAAAAAAAAAAATACAGCGTCGTCTATAATGTTTCCGGAAAAGAACGCCAGTGACCTGTATGGTTTGTACACCTAAACCGAGAGGCATAGAAGATCCAAAGCAACGGCCAAAAGTTGTGTGGACGAACCAAATAAAAAAAATTCAAAATATATACATTCATCCAAAAAAAAAAAAATAGAAATATCAAAACACTATGCTTCCCAGACATTATAGTTAAGAGTAATTCGTAGTTTCGTACAAATAAATAAATAATGGATTTTTACTTAGATTTATGCTGTTTAATTAATTATTTTGAAAATTATATTCGACAGTTTTGGATCACATGACTATTTTATTAAAGATTACTCCAAATGATATGGAGTCGCTGTCTAAAACCATTATAAAGAGTTACAAAATCTTCACAGCCTTGACGTTGGCTAAAGATTGTATATTTGTATACATTAAAACGTGTACGAAGCCCTCTTTTAATATATTCCTCGTACTTTATTATTTAATATATATATATAATAAGTAAAGTTGCAAAATTCAATAAAACAGAAGATGAAAGCAAGAGTTGAAAGGTTTTATCTTATTAGTTAATTAAGAAACTTAACATTACCCAAAAAAAATTACAAAAATGTCGAGTTCATAAAAAGATCGACATATGGAAAGAAGCACAAATAAATTATTTGAATATTACTTAATTTACTCTATGCTTAAACCAAATTGCTCCACAATGTTACTACATATTTGAAAGATTAAACGTGAAGTGAGTTAGACTTAGTCCTCGCCTTCGCAATCAAACCATACGTACTCGGTAAGCTTTGTTTGAGATTAATGAGTGATATTTCAAGGGGGAAAAAACCTGTTGGATAAACAAAAATTTGTTTTCTGTTTTGAGCCTTTTGTAAACAGGCCTATAAACTACAACTACAAATATGGCTGCATAACGTCTAAAACGACCACGAAAACGGTCGATTTCGTTAACCGTTTCGTTTTAAAACGAAATTGATCGCCCATTTGCGTTAACCGTTTCGTTTTGAACGAAACGGTCGAAATCACAAAAATACCATGAAAATACACATGGACGAAACTGTTCTAAGCTTTCGTTAACCGTTTCGTTTATAAAACGCAACAAAAAATCTTAACCGTTTCGTTTCGTTTTGGACGAAACGAAACGAAAGGACGGTCGAAACGGTGACCGTTTTCACCCCTAACTACAAAGATTAAAATAATAATCTCCACTACTTATAAAGCATCAGTAGAACAGGCATAAACTTCGAGATAAAAGGGAGTTACACCCCTCTAATATTAAATATGGATCATTGATTTTGTTAATCTACTCTGATCTGCGGTTCAGATTCAAATATCACATGAAAAGGTCGACCTTTTAATACGAAAGCGTATGGACGGTGGGTTGGTAGGCCTGTTGGTTCGTTTATCACAGCGCAATAGTTCGAATCTGTGCTACGCAATTTTTTTTTCTATTCCTCTCCCTGAGCCCTAATTATTTTTAGCTGCTCAATTTCTTTCCTTCTTCGCCTCCCACTTCCCACTCCTCATCGCGGCCACAGATAGAAACCAATTTTAGGTTTGTTCTCCTTAATGCGCCGCTTCCCTCTCTCGCTCTCTAATCGAAAACCAGAAACAAAAACCCTTCTTTCTCTCTCTGGCTTCCTCCTACGGTGTTCTGAAGAAGAAAGCATACGAAAAAGCAGCGATGGCGGTGACAAGTAGCAAGAAGATAGTGCAACCATGGTCACCGCTTTCCTCTCACGATCGTTGATCAACCACCTTCGTCTCGCGCCTCTGTACTCGACCGAGCACTAGCACCACCACTCTGCCTCACCGTATCTTGGGTCGCTCGACCACAAAAAAAAACTCTTCTCTCTCCTACCTGCTTCACTCCGCTACTGTGAGAGACGCTGACGCAACAGGGTTGGTACCTCCTCCTCTTAATCTTTTCATTATATATTTTTTGTAAAATTTTCAATCAAATCGCTCCCAATTTCAGATCTGAAGGACACAAAGGAAAAATCGTCGTGCCTAACTCCAACACACTCGCTGCTTCTGTTTGCCCCCATTTTTGCTCCGATTCAAGCTTCTTTTCTCCCTGAAAGGAAAGAAATACAACGGTAGCAGTCGCAAAGCAACAATGGACTGATTAATTTTAAGGTGAAGTACTTCAGTTTCATAGACAGTACATAGTTATAGCTCTCTTTCTTCTTTTCATAGTGTGTTAAATTATTATTCAAACTATATTGAATGCCCACACATTGACACCTCCGTGTATGCAATTGTAATTGACGGTCAAGGAAACTATATCGACTCAAATTCAAATCAAATCCTCAAGACCCCGCTTAATTCGAAGCATTTAATTCGGAATTAGAGATATCATGTTCGCAACAACAGTAAAAAGCTGGGTACTTATTTGCAAAAGACTCAATTTCCTACGTGGCACAATATATGCCTTTTAGGATGATATGTTTTTTTTTTTTTGAAGGTAGGGAGACGATAGTCTCATCATACTGTTTCATTGAACCAAAAAAGTTTACAGGCTAAACTTAAGGCTATTAACTCCTAGCTTAAAAAGCTCTGAACTCTGGCGAGGCAAGATCAACTGTTGGCTCAGAATTAGGTTCAACTGGGGTTTTATACTGCTGATGATGATTCCTTACAAGTGACCGAAAAATTTAAAGAGGAGTTAACTTTAATTGTTGTAACTTCAATGGCCTCGCTATCATCACTGAAGAGAACCCATCGATTGATGTTTATTACCATGTTAATTTTTGGGGTGGGCGTTATGATGGTGTTTATTGCCATGTTAATTTCTTTTTTGTTAATATATTATTTTTTTCCTTGGTATGAGCATAGATTATGTATATTGGCTGTAACTGGGGAGATTTTAGGTAGCTTTTTTGTTGGTCTTCAGCGGCCTACTTGTCAAGTGATGTTGTGTAGTAATTCGTCAGAGAGTACACCAGAGGAGCCTGATACATAGAAAAAACACTGGTTTTTAAGAGTATATGAGGTTGCTCGTGAGATATCCACTTATGGTTTCATTTTATTTTTAACTATTATTGTGAGTAAATTTAACATCAGTTTAACAGGGAGTGAAGATAACCAAGCAAAGTTGTTAGAGGCCAATGCTGAGCTGACGAGATACACCTCAAAAAAAAAAATAACCTTATGGTCAGATACATTATATGCTATTTTGGTGAGCTGTTTATGTCATTTCTTTTTGGCTTTTTGCAAATAGTTTTACACAATGTCGCAAAATTAAACATCTAATGAATATAGAAAACTGGTGTCAGACCAGAAGATTGTTGGTGAATCGTTGAAGCTTGCCTTTTAAAGGGCCTGTCTGTGGCAATATGTGTTTGATTTCAATAAAGATTAGATACACTTATTTAGAACTTTTTAATTAGGTTTTTCATTATGTACAAAATTAATTGTTTTCTTACTATTTGAATGGACTAAACTGTAAAAAGTTTGTAGAACCAGTCTCTTAAGGATGTGTTTCAAAAAAAAAAAAGAACCTGTATGAGAACTCATAATTTGTTATATTTATTTTTATCAGGTATTAAACTTTGACAAAACATTCTTCAAGGTTTCGTTTTGACTTGAACTGGTTATGTGGGTTGTCAGGTGAATGTAAACAAAATAAGTTCTGAAATCCAGTAAAGACTGGTGTGTTTCTTATCATCGGTATAAATTCTGAGTGAAGATATGATAGACAGGGCACAATATATAATTAATCATTAAGATAAATTATATTTATCAGTAATTTTTTCTATGCCTTTCCTTTTATCTAAAAGGAAAAAAAATATTGCCTTTTTCTGTTAGGAAGGCAAAGGATCTACAACTTTGGATGCTAAAAAGCTCTCGGTGGCCCATCTGTCAAGTTCTTTGTCAATGCCAGTATGTATTAGGTTTCCCTCTTTTTTTCCATTTTTTTCTCATTACGATGAAAACAACAAGATGATTTAATTTAAAGAAATATAATCTCTATAGTAATTGGGAATCAGAAGTGTGATATCCCTGAATTTTAGGACCTGATTGCAATACATCGAATTCTAAGGTCCTATTTGAAAAATGTCCATGTTTATCCACTTTGAAAATATCTATTTGATCTTATCCACATTTTTAGTAGCTAAGTAATCAATATTTATATAAATAATTTTTGATAATTAATATCTTTATAAATAGGCTCAGTTATTTTTATAAATAGTATTAATATTTTCAGAAATAATAGCTAAGTAATTCCTTTCTGCTTACTTAGCCATTAAGTAATCTAGAATATTTACCATTTTAGCCAGACCTCCACTATAAATAGACCACAGCCTCATTTCATTTCATTTCGTATATCATTTTTGTTTCTCTCTCTTCCTAGCAAACTGTGAATACCACCTTGGCTTTGAATAGTCGGCCATTTTGAATTCGAGTTCTACGTCGCAGTTATAGTCATCCCGATTTGCTTGTGCTATGGATCGCTCAGTCAGGTAATCGGACTTCTCTATAATTAGTTCCGTATTGCTTGATTTGATTACCGCTTGGCTTTGCTTGCATGTGTATACCCGTGTGTGGTTTGTCTTTTTATGACGTGTGGATGCCTTTCGAGATTTTGTTATTCTTTTGATAGGAACTAGCAAATTTGATTATGAAATATAAAAGTGACTTGGAATAGCAGAAAATGGATGATAAAAATGAAACAGAATTAGACCGAGTAGTTAAGTTGTTTTACTTGTGGTTTTCATTATCGGGAGATTGCACCCCAGCTTAATGCCGGTGGTCTCCTTATGATAGCGATCACGGACAACGCATACTGATCTACTCTGCTATTCAGCCACTAGGCGGATTAGCGGTCATTTGGTATATATATATTTTTTTTGTTTGGACTGGCTGGAATCATTAAGTGTGTGGAAGCGAACTACCCCACGGAACTCCGCGGTAGTAATCCAGTACTGGTGTATACTAGCCCCCACTTAGTGCACGGTGGAGGGAAGGAGCAATTAGGGTCGAGTGTCTATACACTAGGTATACACTCGTGGGTAGGATCGAATAAGCACAGGTACAGTCAGAAAAGCACAATCTATTAAGCTGGACTTGGCGTGGGATTATTTCCCAGGTCTAAGTAAGGATTGAGACATGTAGGGTGGATTTGGCACGGGAATTATTCCCGCAGGGTTGGAGTTTTGTAAGGTGGATACTCTCGTATTATATTATATGATATTCCTCAAGAAAGTACACCGAATCACATCCAGTCATGTTTAATTTGCTTTAACAACTAATATAGAGAAGCTGCGTCGTTAAATAACCGGTTACTGAGCTTTGTAGCTGACATCCGTTTTGTTCCTTTTCTGCTTGCGACGTAGGTTGACGGGCCGTCGGATGGATGCAGAAGATACCGTCCCACCGTCCTGCCCCGTGTTTCGGTGTATCGGCGCGGGGTGTGACAAGAAGTCCCCAGGTTTTTCTTAAAACCTACTACTAATTTGTTACTTGTCAATGGGTTGATGTTTCCTGATATTTTTTTTATTCATTCAGAAATGGTTGGAGCTGGATCCTGCTATTCAAGCTGGCCTTGTACCAGGCTTTGGAAAGAAATTAAGTTCAATCCTCAAATCAGGTTCAAACTCCTATCTGAAGATAGTTGGATAAGTCTGAAATTTGTATTTACTATCTGGACAAAATTGCTTTATAAATTATAATTATTCATAATGTTTTGCTTCTGGGGCTTCTCTATAAGATGTTTATAGAACAATTTGAGTAGTGGCAACAGGTTGGGGCGAAACTAATTTTATTTCGTGAAAGAATTACCTAGAAAATGATAATTGTCTTACAGGAGATGAGTTGGTAATTATTTTTCAAATCATATTCTACATTTGCATGCCTATATAATTTCAATTTTGTGTTGCATGGAATAAAATTCTATTTTTGCAATCTACATATTGCTTGAACCAGCAACACTGCATGGATCGGAAATTATAATTGATATAATTCACATGCACTTGTGCCTTCTTTGGATGGAGAAACTTGCATGATAATCCATGCAAATTTAGTATTTTTGTTGTTGAGATTCTTTGTGTATTTCTATACATAATGATAATGATCTAAAAATTATTTATATCCTTGAGGTTAAGGATCTGGTATTGTACCATTTTGACATGGGAAAAACATATATTTCACAGGCAATTTGAGGAAAAGGAAGAAGAACAGGTACGAGTCAGATATGGGGAACTATTTTATTGTTGTTGTTGGGCTCATATTTGATTTGATTTCGATTTTTTTTTTTCGTATTCACCATCAGAAAACTCATCTTGTAATATGGTTTGTGATATTGGTCTACGAGCCTTTGGCCCATCAGGTCTACTGATTTTCTAATCATGATTTTGGTTCTCATATATTCTGATTTTTTTTTTCAATCTAACTACTGCACAGCTTAAAAGATTATTTTGATTTATTCACCTTGGAATTGTTACTTTTTGTTGATTTTAGTTCAATTGTCTTCTCAATTTTTATGAAATAGTAATTATTATTGCTATAATATGACGTGTCTGATAAAAATAATACCTAATAAAAAATCAATATAACAAATTATGAGTGGGCTTATTTTATTTTTTCCTTGACAATTTATTATTGTTATATTGATTGTCTTCTCAATTTCTTACTGTTTGATGATTCTTTAATTCGTTAAAATAAAATTTTGTGATGAGTACAGATGACATAATTCATTCTACATTGTGCAACCAACACGGCTATTAAATCTTTAACCTTTTAAAATATATCAAATAAAAAATTGCCCGCACATTGAGCGGGCACTGCTGCTAGTAATAATAATAATGGTGTTGATTCTTAATCTAGTAAGGAGCCCAAGTTGTAGTTTATAGGCCCCAAAATTCCTTGAGTTATTTGCTCTTACAGTCTTACGGTTACCCAAAAATTTTAAAAATAATATTAAATTAATATAATATATTAAAAATAATATCAATATAATAATATTTTTTTAAATAGTATCACAAGATCGGAATCCCAGATTCCGACGGCAAGATCGGAATCCCGGATTTCGACCTTAGCTACGATCCGAATAGTTAAGATTGGAATCTCTTAGCTTTTTAATTTGTTATATATTATTTATTTATTTATTAGTTTATTAATTAGTTAATTAATTATAAAAATAGATAATATATTGTAAAAATATTGAAAAAAATGAAAAAAAATCAGGAATAATTAAATTAAATTTTATATGTAATTTAGTATTTTTTGGAAATTTTTTTTTCCTTTTATTAATTTATTAATTAGTTAATTAATTAGAAAAAGAGATAATATATTCTAAAAATATTGAAAAAAATATAAAAAAATCAGGAATAATTAAACAAAATTTTATATGTAATTTAGTATTATTTTTGGAAAATTAAATTTATTTTCCTTTTAATTAATTTATTTAATTAAATATAAATTTAATTAATTTATTTAATTAAAAAAATAAATAATTAAGCATAAATTTTTAATTAATTTACATTAAAATTATAAATTTTTAAGCAACCATTTGATATGCATCCCGTATGTCGTCCTCTGTATATATTATTTTCATATTATATATTAAACAATCAAATCGAGTCTCATGATCAAGGAAGCACTTTCTGGATTGCGTTAGAAAGGAATCACACGAGGTTGATGTTTTACCGAGACGAAGAAGAAAGACTAAATTCACTTGATTTACTGCATTTCTCTTTTTAATGATGAATTTATGATTTTAAAAACTTTTTTAGTAGTTTAGAGTGGTTTTTAGGTTTGCAAAGTTTCAAAGTGGATTTTGGAGGTCTAGAGAGCATTTTTTGGCTCCGAAAATGGTCGTCAGCTTTGTAAGACGTGTAGATCTCGTCGCCAGCTTTCCAGAATGTGCTTGTTTGCCCCAAACGGACCTTCCTATCAAAAGTTATGTCTGTTTAAAGTTTTAATGTTCAAGTTATGCCTTTGTATCCCTACAAATGCAGAAAGGATTAATAAAACTTTGAACATTCTGAAAGGATTATGCCTTTGTATCCCTGCAAATTTTGAAAATTTATAATCCTTTCTAAATGGTACAATTCATTTAATTAAATAAGTTATAAAAATTTATATTTTAATTAAATAAATTAATTAAAATAAAAATAAATTTAATTTCTCAAAAAAATACTAAATTACATATAAAATTTTATTTAATTATTCCTGATTTTTTTCATATTTTTTCAATATTTTTACAATATATTATCTATTTTTCTAATTATTTAACTAATTAATAAATTAAATAAATAAATAATATATAAAAAAAATTAAAAAGCTAAGATCGGAATCCGGGATTCCGACCTTAGCTAAGGTCGGAATCCGAGATTCCGATCTTGCCGTCGGAATCTGGGATTCCGATCTTGTGATACTATTTAAAAAAATATTATTATATTAATTTAATATTATTTTAAAATTTTTCGGTACGGTTACCTAAGTTACCTTTTTAATATTGGGCTCATACACACAAATAGACAACCCTTCATGGCATGCCTTTTATGGGCTTTTGGATTTGAAAGGATTTGTAAGAACTTTACTGGGCTTTTGTAGAATAGTGTGTGTCAGTGTGTGTCAATTAAAGAAAATTATGTATTCGTTGATTACATACTGAAAGCTCCTCCCAATATAAAAAGAATCTGTACGCAATTCCAGACGATATTGTTATTGGATTAAGCATATTTTAATCACGGGATGTTCAATGTTATCGTACAAAAGTCACACAATAAGGTGCATTTTTTTTTTTTAAATCAAATGTACAGATTGCTACAAGAGTTTTTGAACTTCCAAACCTCATTATCAGATACCGAATGTTAGCTTCTAACAAAGACAATTAAATAGGCAAGATAAGAACACTGTACCAATTCCTATCAAGCTTCCCCTACATCTCAATAGGTTCCAATCTTTCATGTCTATCAACAAAAGGGAACAATTCCTATCAAGCTTCCTCTACATCTCAATAGGTTCCAATCTTTCATGTCTATCAACAAAGGAACAACCCACCTTCAATTGCTTAAACCTGCTTATAGATCTTGAGGCAAATAATTTAACTGACTGTGACTTGCGGCGACACTGTTCGCTCAGAGGGGTCTAGAGGAACACTAGCTTCTCTAAGCTGCAAATAGAGTCTTTTGCATTGAAAAAGAACTTTCAACCAAATCAGATTGATGCTTCTATCTTTTTAGATATCACCCGGTAAGATGTCATTTAGCTACATTGAATGGAAAGGGATGCATCAAAACATATCAAACCTCTCCAATTTAGATAGTGATGGTGCGCGCGTGTATATGGGCCCTACTAATCAACCAACAACCAGATCAGAACCCGGCCCAGTGACCCAATACAAGTAAATCAATCATTGAAGCAACAACCAAATCCTCAAGACCTACATGTGAATATGTGAATTATAGACTTTATTATCTGGAAGAAAGATTGTAAAAGATAAGTTCAACCAATGTGACTACCTTATGCACACTCCACTAGTTGAGCTTACTGTGTTGATTCATGAGAGTGCTTTTAAAAGTGCTTACACTGTCAATCTTTTACGAATAAACTAATTAGCAAAATTTACTGATGGTGCAAAATGGCCTCCAAATTGGACAATGATTCAGCAACTAAGCGAGTAATGCATACACAAATCTACTTCCTCTGTTTAGCCTTTTCTAGAAGCACAACGCCAACACTGAAACAAATCGCTTACCAGGTGTCGGCGGTATTGTACCGGTATTACCGTATTAGGGTCAATT
This sequence comes from Rhynchospora pubera, assembly GCA_028095005.1. Lineage (NCBI taxonomy): Eukaryota > Viridiplantae > Streptophyta > Magnoliopsida > Poales > Cyperaceae > Rhynchospora > Rhynchospora pubera. Next base: position 11,342 of record JAMFTS010000899.1, on the reverse strand, counting down.
TAGTTTTCAGCCAATTTAACCAAGAAACTTAATAGCACTTGTAGTCATCAAACTTTTGCACAATTTTGTTCCGACTTGAACCAATAAAGTTTTGTTGAAACTAATGAAATTTCCCTGAAATGGCCATGGTAGGTCAATTCCGGACAGTTACGTATTGTCAATTTGTCATCATCCAAACCAAAAATAAAAAACAAATTTCAACATAAAGGATCTCATGAAATTGATTTTTAAGAGTGATACTGTAGGCCCATGTCGCCTAAAGAGAGGCTACCTTCAAGACATAAGGAGCCCACAATTTTTTTTTTTTTAATCTTTACATTTAATTTAGATGCAACGCAACTTCGTTGTCCGAAAAGAAACAAAGAGACGGACAGATTTTAGCTGTTCAAATTTTTGTCCTGTTTTTGTTGTAACAGGTCCATTCTGTTCATCAGGATGATTGATCTCAAGGAAATAGAGCGAATTTGTGTTCAGCTATTTTCAATTTGGGCAGTAAAATGGGGACTTAATACCAGTTTTATTATTATTATTATTATTATTTTATCGATTTGATGGCACGGTGATGTCATACTAAACTATTGCCTTCCAAATTTGATTTGTCGGTTTTAACTTTTAAGTCGGATACAAAAACTTCAATTAGGATAGAATCATATCAGATGGCGTGGTGTGGATGTAACAACTAACAACTAACAACGGCATAAAATGTCCATGCAAATAGTGATACCATCAGATGCATGAATGCTAAGGATCAATTAGAGGTTTGCTAGAACAGCTATTATTCCTTTCTGTTTTGTGAATTTGGTGTTCTATTTTATTTTATTTTTCGCTTAGAGATGTAATCCTCTAAATATGCGGAATGATAAAAAAAATCGGTTTTGGAAAAGAATTATCTGGTGATGTTATCAACATATAGGTGAATTTATAAATTTTTAAATGGTGACGTCTAATTTTATGGAACGGATTAAAGGTGAATACAGAGGCATAGCTAGGATTTCATGTTAACAGGGTCTATAATTTTTTTTTAAAATATATGTACAACATAATGTTTAATACAGAAGAAATCACTTGTAGGAGGAGACAAATTAATTTTTAATTTCTTAAGATGGGTTCTTCGAACTTTTTTAGATGGGTCATGTAAATTTTTTTACTTGCACATAAATACTTCTTCAAATAAAATTTTTTTTCAAGGTGGGTCCATGGACCCACCAATCTGCAGGCTGTAGCTTCGATCCTGGGTGAATAGGTTACAAGTAACTCCATAATGGTAAAATATATATTCAATCAAATCAAGGTGACGATGAAGTTGCTTCGAAAATATTATAGGCAAAATTAATTTAGTCATGTTTTTACTATTTCATTAATCCATTGAAAAGATGAAGTGGCGCTAATATAAAATATATTGTTGTGTTCACTATATTCGGATCCTTCCAACCAAATGCACCCAAATAGAATAAAACCCATAGAACAATATAACATGATTGAGATTAGGTGTGGCATGATTGAATCAGCACACGAATGTGTGCTGTGTGTGCATGCACATGACACGAAGTGATGGAGAAAGAACCAAAAGGTTCCCACGCACGGGGACATGCTATCTACAATAATAATCTGGCCATAGATACCATCTCATATTAGCTGGCTTGAGTAGTCGTATTCGTATACCTGTACGGTACACAATTGATTAAGGTCCCATGTTATCTCTTTTAGCTGGGTCTCCTTCCTAAATCTCAATCAAGTTTTGGGCTCCTCACCACTTGGTACCTTGCCTTGTGAGAGGCCCCATTTTGTCTTCACAGTTGGTTTGTACTTCAGTTTGCTTCATTTGTACTTTATTGTTTTAGATGTTAAATGCAATATTCAGCCCCACAAAGTTTGGTTCAAGAATTAATCTTTATGAAATTTTGTTTATTCTTTCAAACTAAATTTGTACCTAATTAGTGCAAGGCAAATAGTCAGATTAGAAATGTATAGGGAAAAAAAAGAAAAAAAAAAATTTGCTGGTCCATATGAGATTAGACTAGCTCCAGTTCCTTTTGTTCAAATTCTTGTTAAGCTCAGTTTTGGTCCTAACTATCAAAAGTTTCAGTGTTAATTAGCTGATTGAGCAGTGAAAAGTATTAAAAAAGAAATAAATTGTAATTACAGCCGTGATAATTGGTCAAATATTAAAATAGGAAAACAAATAAAATTTAGATACATTTTAAATTGGTTGTGGATCCAATTTTCAACAACTTACAAAAGTAAACTTATCATCGACTGAATGAATTAATTTCATCAGTACCTTATAAATGAACAATTTGCATTAAATAATTGCTAATATCTTTCACTTTAAATAGAATAAGAACTATGGATCATGTAGCAGTAGCATCCAATTCGTAATAAATTCAAATTTAGAACAGGTTTATCATTTGTATTGATGTGGCTCCGGTTTTAACAGAGGACTGAGATGGCTCAAGCACGTGAGGTCATGTAACCCACAAAGGCACGTGTAGGTCATATGGGACGAAGCAGAGACGCACGCGAGGTTGTATAGACGCGTGGCTGGGGTCGCGTCACTGGCTCACCCCAGTAATAACTTGATAAAGTGAAACTTCAACGGTCGACTCGTGCAAAATTTCTTTTTTTATAATTAATGCTAGAATCAAATATGTAGTACGTCAAACACGATCCAAACGTCAAACTTTAAAATTTTAAACGGTCGATCCGAGACTCTCCATATGATCTTTATATTAAAATATTCTTAAAAATCAAATTTTATATTTTTTCAAATTTTCTAATTATTTTTCGAATTTTTTTTAAATTGAAATGTTGATAACTTTTAATTGAGCATATAAAAAAATTCTAAAAAAATTAGGAAAAAATCCATCGTTTGGTTTTCATGGTCATTTTATTATGGAAAACAATTTGAGTAGTTTGAATCGGTCATTTCAATTTTCAAATTTAAAATTTTATCATGTTGGATGACTGTATATTGGGCACAAACCTTTTTTTTTTCATTACACCGCTGTCAAACAAAAAATTATGGCAACTAATAATAGGCAAGATAGACAAGAATCAACACGCACTAACTCAAGGTATCTTTTGAGCATTTCAATTATTTCTTGACTCATTATAAGTAATTTTATTACAATAACCTATATTTAAATTCTTTATAATGTTCAGACCAAGATTCATATCTTATTAATTAAAAAAGATTGGATTATACATGGTAATTACGAATATAAGTGCAAATAATGCAATTCTGAGTATCATTTAAGCACATTCTAAGTCATTCCATCACAATAATCTACATTGTAACTCTTTATTCTATTCAGACTAAGATTCAAAGAGCTTGGATTATACATGCTAATTAATCATATAAACTACAAATAATTCAAATTTGAGAATCATTTGAGCATTTCAATCGTTTCTAGATTCATTCGTAGTCAATTCATCATAATAATCTACATTCAAACTCTTTGTACAGTTCAGACTAACTTTCATATCATATTAATTTATTGACAAAAAATTGGATTATGCTTGGCAATTACGCATATCAAGTGCAAATAATGCAAGTTTTAGTATCATTTTAGCATTTCAATCGTTTTTATATTCATTCTAAATTATTTCGTCACAATAATCTGCATTTGAACTCTTTATTCTATTCAGAATAAGATTCATAGCTTATTTATTCAAAGATATTGAATTTTAAATGCTAATTACGCACATAAATTTCAAATAATGCAATTATAAGAATCATTTGAGCATTTCAATAGTTTCTGGATTTATTTTAAGTCATTTCATCATAATAATGAACATTTAAACTTTTATTCTATTCAGTACAAGATTCATATCTTATTTATTAAAAAATAATGGATTATACATGCTCATTACGCATATAAAATGCAAATGATGCAATTCTGAGTATCATTTGAACATTTCAATCGTTTTTAGATTCATTCTAAGTCATTTCATCACAATTATCTACCTCTAAACTCTTTATTCTTTTCAGACTTAGATTCATATCTTATTTATTTAAAAGGTAAAATTAGCCGTATACCCCCGAATTCTTCTCCAATCAGCCATATACCTTTTTATTCTTTAATATTAGTCATATACCCCTCTAATCATGATTTGTATTGATATTTACCCTTATCAAATAATTCAAATGAAATTTTAAGTTAAAAAAATTCAATTTTAAACTTTAGGACAAAAAATACCCCTGACCGTTTTATGTTACTTTTGTCATTTTTAGGGAAAAAGTTTTTCTTCTCGCGAAACAATTTAGTGAATTACTTCAAATGTGATATGCAAGAGTACAAATTCAGATTAATAGTCAAAATCACTACGAGTCATTCCTCTTTAGCAAGAGTACAAAAATAAATACCCTTTCTATTTTTGTACTCTTGCTAAATATAACAAAAATCAATACCCTTTCTATTTGCAAGAACAAAAATATAGCAAGAACGATCGTAACTTCGTAAGACTATTTTCTCAAAAGTTTAGTCAGTTCCTTTCAAAAGCACCGTTACTCCAATAAATTCTTCTCTAGTCCATGTACCATTGGCCGCTTGATAAATCAGAGATTGGAGGAAATATTTGGGGCCAAAATAAATATAATGGGTTCCCGCTAGCTAGAATTAGAAGATTTATTGTATTGTACCTCGCTTGTGAAATGATTGAAAATACAATTAGTTTACCTAGCTGTGTACGAGATTACTCTATGGGGCTATTTGGATTCCCCAAGGAATTTGTGAAATTTCATTAACCTGCCATAAATTTATTATAAACAATCCAAACTCTTCACAAAGTTACACACTTCTCAATAAATTTATGCTTAGGAATTACAACTTCCCCAAATTCTCCAAATTCCTAAGCGATCCAAACGGCCCCTATGTGTTTTGGGCATCATTTGTTGTTTAGTATTGGAATGTATTATACTGATATCAATGCATTATTGGTACATAATCTGATTGCAATATATGGCCAAGCTTTTTGTTAATATAGAGCATATGCGAATCTTCTTGCCATTTTTTCTCAACGGCAAAGTTTAGAGAGAAAGGTCAGGAGTATTATTGTCCTTAAACTTCAAAATTGATTTTTTAAAATTAAATTTTCATTGAAATTAACGAAAAGAGTAAATATCAATACAAACCATGATTAGAGAGGTATATGATTAATATTAAAGATTAGAAGAGTATATGGCTGATTGAAGAAGAATAGAGGGATATATGGCTGATTTTTCCTATTTAAAAAGATTGGATTATGCATGCTAATTACCAATATAAATGCAAATAATGGAATTCTTAGTATCATTTGAGCATTTCAGTCATTTCTGGATTCATTCTAAGTCATTTAATAACATAATGTATATTTAAACTCTTTATTCTATTTAGACCAAGATTCATATCTTATTTATTCAAAAACATTGGATTATGCATATTAATTACACATATAAAGTGCAAATAATGTAATTCTTAGTATCAATTGAACATTTCAATCGTTTCTGGATTCATTGTTGTCATTTAATCACAATAATCTACATTTAAACTCTATATTTCGTTCAGACAAAAAATTATATCTAATTTATGCATGTTAATTACGCAAATAAAGTGCAAATATTGCAATTCTGAGTATTATTTGAGCATTTCAATCGTTTCTGGACTCATTTAAGTCATTTCATCTCAACAATCAACATATAAACTATTTATTCTGTTCAGACTAAGATTCATATCTTATTTATTCAAAAAAATTGGATCTTACATGCTAATTACGCACATAAGTTTCAAATAATGCAATTCTAAAAATCATTTGAGCATTTCAATCGTTTTCTGGATTCATTCTGAGTCATTTCATCATAATAATGAAAATTTAAACTCTTTATTCTATTCAATACAAGATTCATATCTTATTTATTCAAAGAGAATGGATTATACATGCTCATTACGCATATAAACTGTAAATAGTGCAATTCTGAGTATCATTTGAACATTTCAATCGTTTCTAGATTCATTCTAAGTCACAATTATCTACCTCTAAACTCTTTATTCTTTTCAGACTTAGATTCATATCTTATTTATTTAAAAAGATTGGATTATGCATGCTAATTACCAATATAGATTGCAAATAATGGAATTTTTAGTATCATTTGAGCATTTCAGTCGTTTCTGGATTCATTCTAAGTCATTTATTAACAATAATGTACATTTAAACTCTTTATTCTATTCGAACCAAGATTCATAACTTATTTATTTAAAAACATTGGATTATGCATATTAATTACCCATATAAAGTGCAAATAATGCAATTCTTAGTATCAATTGAACATTTCAATCGTTTCTGGATTCATTGTTGTCATTTAATCATAATATTTAAGCTCTATATTCCGTTCAGACAAAATTTATATATTATTTATTCAAAAGATTACATTATGCATGTTAATTACGTAAATAAAGTGCAAATAATGCAATTCTGAGTATTATTTGAGCATTTCAATCGCTTCTGGACTCAATTTAAGTCATTTCATCTCAATAATCAACATATAACAAAAAAATAATTTTCTGTAAATATAGATGGTACTTGTATAATACTTTAAAATAATATAATTGTACATATAAGGTAACAAAGTTACTTAAAGCTTAAGAGTATGTAGGTTTTACCATATATATGACCGAAATTGATCTCATTTAACAAAAAAATGAGATCAAATTGAAAAATTCTTTAAACTGGACCTAATAATGCAGACCTATTCATAATCTGTTAATTAAACTGAATTATGTAGAGATGACGTATTATGAAATAACGGATTGTTGATCTCATTTTTTCAGTTAAATTTATTTCATTTTTGCTATCAAACATAGGGTTTGCACGGATTATGCAGACGTAGTTCTTTAAACTGAATTTTTTAATTTCTCGCGCTAGACAGAAAAATAAAATTAACAGAGAATCCAAATGCCTTAGTGACTTAAAAGTTAAACAGCTCAGATTAATTATATCTCAGCACGAAACTAAAATCGATCTAACAGTTCAAAACACAGAAGTATAGATGCTCTATACTTTTTAAAGCATCCATACATATATATATATATATATCTATATATCTTACAATCGTTTTTTACAAAGTTCTCGTTTAAATTTTTTGTTTATTGTTAAAATCAATTTTTTTTTCTATAATCTCAAGCATACATTTTGCGTGTGATAATGTCTGTGCTCCTGAAATTTGTAAGAGATATTTTATAAATTTCAACTAAAATGGGTATCAAGGTAGAAGTTGCACGTGAAGGGAGGGAGAGAAGGGAGATCTTTTGCATGACCAATCATGAATGCTTTATTTAATTCTTGTTATAAGTATCTCTAGATTTATTTGAATGAAATCATCGATCCGTAAAAAAGAAGTCTAAACTTTTTTACTAAAGAGAATATTTTATAAAAAGCTACATATTTGGTAATTGAATTTATTTTTTGTATGTAACTTTTGGGTGTTACAATGAGACACCGGAGAATATGAACTAATCAGAAAATAACAACTTATTCCGTTCAGACAAAGATTCATATCTTATTTATTCAAAGATATTGGATTTTACATGCTAATTATGCACATAAATATCAAATAATGCAATTCTAAAAATCATTTGAGAATTTCAATCGTTTCTGGATTCATTCTAAGTCATTTCATCATAATAATGAATATTTAAACTCTTTATTCTATTCAGTACAAGATTCATATCTTATTTATTCAAAGAGAATGGATTATACATGGTCATTACGCATATAAAGTGAAAATAATGCAATTCTTAGTATCAATTGAACATTTCAATCGTTTCTGGATTCATTATTCTGATTTAATCACAATAATCTACATTTAAACTCTATATTCCGTTCAGACAAAGTTTTGTATCTTTTTTATTCAAAAGATTAGATTATGCATGTTAATTACGCAAATAAAATGCAAATAATGCAATTCTGAGTATTCTTTGAGCATTTCAATCATTTCTGGACTCATTTAAGTTATTTCGTCTCACTAATCAACATATAAACTATTTATTCTGTTCAGACTAAGATTCATATCTTATTTATTCAAAAATATTGGATTATGCATATTAATTACACATATAAATTGCAAATAATGCAATTCTTAGTATCAATTGAATATTTCAATCGTTTCTAGATTCATTGTTGTCATTTAATCACAATAATCTACATTTAAAATCTATATTCCGTTCAGACAAAGATTTATATCTTATTTATTCAAAAGATTAGATTATGCATGTTAATTACGCAAATAAAGTGCAAATAATGCAATTCTGAGTATTATTTGAGCATTTCAATTGTTTCTGGACTCATTTAAGTCATTCCATCTCAATAATCAACATATAAACTATTTATTCTGTTCAGACTAAGATTCATATCTTATTTATTCAAAGATATTGGATTTTACATGCTAATTACGCACATAAATTTCAAATAATGCAATTCTAAGAATCATTTGAGCATTTCAATCATTTCTGGACTCATTCTAAGTTATTTCATCATAATAATCTACAGTTACACTCATTTTTCTGTTCCAACTAAGATTCATATGTTATTTATTGAAATTGATTAGATTATACATTCAAATTAAGCATATAAAATGCAAATAATGCAATTCTGAGTATAATTTGAGCATTTGAATCGCTTATGATTCATTCTTAGTCATTCCATCATAATAATCAATTTTAAAACTCTTTATACTATCTAGACTAAGATTCATATCTTATTTATTCAATGAGGATGGATTATATATGGTAATTACTCATATAAAGTCCAAATAATGTAAATCTACGAATCATTTGAGCATTTCGATCGTTTCTAAATTCATTCGTAGTCGATTCATCACAATAATCTACATTAAAACTCTTTGTACAGTCAAGACTAAGTTTCATATCATATTTATTGAAAAAAAAATTGGATTATAGATGATAATTATGCATATCAAGTGCAAATAATACAAGTTTCAGCAACATTTTAGCATTTCAATCGTTTCTGAATTCATTCTAAGTTATTTGATCACAATAATCTACAACTAAATTTTTTATTCTATTCAAAATAAGATTCATAGCTTATTTATTCCAAGAGATTGGATTATACATGCTAATTACGCACATAAATTGGAAATAATGCAATTCTGAGAATCATTTGAGCATTTCAATCATTTCTAGATTCATTCTAAGTAATTTCATCACAATAATATACATTTAAACTCTTTATTCTGTTCAGACTAAGATTCATATCTTATTTATTCAAAAAGATTGGTTTATGCGTGCAACTTACGCATAATTATTAAAACTAATTATATTATACATGCTAATTACGCACGTAAAGTGCAAATAATGCAATCCAGAGTATAATTTGAGCATTTCAATCAGTTCTGGATTAATTCTAAGTCTTTTCATCACAATAATATACATTTAAACTCTTTATACTGTCCAAAATAAGATTTATATCATATTTACTCAAAAAGATCAGACTATATATGATAATAACGCATATAAATTGTAAATAATGCAATTCTGAGCATCATTTGAGTATTTCTATAGTTTATGGATTTATTCTAAGTTATTCCAACACAACAATCTAGTTTTAAACTCATTATACTGTCCAAACTAATATTCATATCTTATTTACTCATAAAGGTTGGATTATACATGGTAATTACACATATAAAGAGCAAATATTACAATTCAAATGATCATTAGGGTATTTCAGAATTAAAATTGTTTCTGGACTTATTCTAGAACATTTCATCATAATAATCTAGATTTAAACTCTTTATTCTGTTCTGAATAAGATTCATATCTTATTTATTAAAATTGATTAAATTATACATGCCAATTACGCACATAAAGTGCGAATAATGCAATTCTGAGTATCATTTGAGTATTTCAATCGCTTCTGGATTAATTCTAAGTCTTTTCATCACAATAATCTACATTTAAACTCTTTTTACTGTCCATACTAAGATTCATATCATATTTAATCAAAAAGATCGACTCTAAATGGTAATAACGCATATAAATCGTAAATAATGCAATTCTGAGCTTCATTTGAGTATTTCTATAGTTTATGGAATAATTTTAAGTTATTCCAACACAACAATCTAGTTTGAAACTCTTCATACTGTCCAGACTAATATTCATATCTTATTTACTCATAAATTTTGGATTATACATGGTAGTTACGCATATAAAGAGCAAATTATTCAATTCTGAACATCAATTGAGCATTTCAATCATTTCTGAATTCATTGTACGTCATTTCACAATCTTAGTCATTTAATCACAATAATCTACATTTAACCTCTTTATTCTGCTCAGACTAAGATTGATATCTTATTTATTCAAAAAGATTGGATTATGCATGCTAATTACGAATATAAAGTGCAAACAATGCAATTTGGAGCATCATTTGTGCCTTTCAATCGTTTTTGGATTCATTATAGGTCATTTCATCGCAATAATCTACATTTAAACTCTTTATTCTGTTCAGACAAAGATTCATATCTTTTTTATTCAAAAAGATTAGATTATGCATGCTAATTATGCATATAAAATGCAAATAATGTAATTCTTAGTATCATTTGAGCATTTCAATTATTTCTGGATTAATTCTAAGTCAAATCATTACAATAATATACATTTAAACTCGTTATACAGTGCAGACTAAGATTCATATCTTATTTATTCAAAAAGATTGCATTATGCATGTTAATTACGCATATAAAGTGCAAATAATACAATTTTTAGTATGATTTGTGAATTTTAATCATTTTTTGATTCATTCTTAGTCATTTAATCATAATAATCTACATTTAACCTCTTTATTCTGCTCAGACTAAGATTGATGTTTTATTTATTCCAAGATTGGATTATGCATGCCCATTATGAATATACAGTGCAAATAATGCAATTATGAGCATCATTTGAGCCTTTCAATCATTTCTGGATTCATTCTAAGTCGTTTCATCGCAATAATATACATTTAAACTCGTTATATGGTACGGACTAAGTTTCATATCTTATTTATTCAAAAAGATTGGATTATGCATGCTAATTGCCCATATAATGAGCAAATAATGTAATCCTGAGTATCATTTGAGTATTTCAATGGTTTCTGGATTCATTATACATCATTTATTCACAATAATCAGTATTTAAACTCTTTATTCTATTCTGACTAAGATTTATGTCATATTTATTCAAAAAGATTGGAGTATGCATGCTAATTACGCACAAAAAGTGCGAATAATGCAATTCTTAGATCATTTGACAATTTCAATCTTTTCTGAATCCATTCTAAGTCATTTAATCACAATAAACAACATTTCA